>JAQIXS010005060.1:0-13513 GCA_034700785.1 Rossiulus vilnensis
TGTTCGGATTTCTGGCCAAAATCTTGCTCATCAGACTCGAAGTCCCGGAGCCGAAATTCAATGAAGTGGAAAAACCAAAATCAGTAAGCTGTCGATATTTGTTTAGAAATCGTCCTAAACTGGACACTCGCCAAATTCCAAAAGGGCAATTATTTGTTTTGGTTGAGCTGGCATTTTGTTTTGGAAAGGAAGAAAATCAAAGACACTGTTTCTTTATGAATCAGTACGTTATTGAAAACAAATTCAAATTCTACGGTTTAAATTCACGTGATTTTATTAATCATTGTGGTTGTTAATGCAATAGAAACTAATGTTTTTGCATGAATAGTGGTTTTAAAAGGTTGTAAATGCAATATACCATAAGTTAAATGCTTAAAAGTTGATATAGAGATTTTAAAATATAATAAATTGTTTATTTTTATAGGTCTATCGTCAAGCTTCAGTTGATGTCAATGCGTCAGATAGGTTAGTGGAGAACAACACTGGTAAATGCGATCACAACGGTGATTTGTCATCACCTAGGTATGCAAAACCACTATTACATGTAGCAATAATGTTGATTGCTTCTTTAAATTAAACTTCGAATTCATCGGTAAACATTGCTGTTATCAATTTGATTGTACGTGTATCATGATTACATACATTCAAACGTACTGCCTTACGCAATAAGGGTATGTGACATTCGAAAAAGATTTAGTACCAAGCACATTGATCGAAATACTGTTTTTACGACGGATGCTTACTCGTTATGACTTTAAAACACGCCCAATGATTGAGAAAGTATTTATGACTTTGACTTTGAATTTGAAA
Source organism: Rossiulus vilnensis (assembly GCA_034700785.1). Classification (NCBI taxonomy): domain Eukaryota; kingdom Metazoa; phylum Arthropoda; class Diplopoda; order Julida; family Julidae; genus Rossiulus; species Rossiulus vilnensis. Next base: position 811 of record JAQIXS010005060.1, read on the forward strand.
AATATGAGGTAATATAACGTGCAAAGACGGTGAGTTTTATGCATAAAACATCATAAAAATTCTCATGACAATCCGTTTCTATCTTATCGACATACATTTAAACTTGAAAGTGTCCATTGCAATATTTATGATTCTGAATGCTTTTATGATTTCCTGAATTTTTAAAAGGCTCCAGGCTCGTAAAGACACCCCTTTTGAGTTGTTTGTTATTCGAAAGGATATCCCCGCGCTTTTGATGGCGGGCTGGGCGACGGGAGAGCAACGCCATCTTGAGGCGCAATTCGTGAATTCAAATGGCGCTTGGGCATCCGGAGTTAACAATGTCTTACATACCTTGGCACCAAATCTTCAAATCGAAGCAAATTCAAATGGATATGGAGAAATTTAACATTTTCTATCTTTGGAGTTAGCATATATTTTCAGTCATATTCAGTATTCATCTTCTATAAATGAAGTACATATCGGTATAAAAAAGTTAACCACGTTGATTTTTAAATCAGATAAGTATTATAGTAGAGAAAAATAGGCGAAGAATTACGTTTTGATGTTAATTCATAATGTTATACAAAATATACTTATAGAGGATGTTATTTACGCACGTCATTATTTGGATAAAAAATGAATGACATTTGAAGTCTTTTTGAGATTACATAAAAGTGGTCCTGAATTCATTAAGTAAATGACGAAAAATTAACAAAGTTCATTTGAGAACGTAATCGATTTTAATCCAAATGCAACCTGACTCATAACACTACTCATAAATAAACTAATAAGACAGCGTATAAAAACGCTTTAAATAAGGGCATCCTATGAATGAAAGGATGTCATTAAAATGTATAAGGTGTGCAATCCTGATACTCAGCAACCAGGGGCCGATCCAGATAAAAAAATAACAAGGGACATCCTAACACAAATAAATAGTTTCCCTGCATTCTTGCGTTACTGTTTTTATCTAGCTAAGCCACAAAACATTTTTGTTGCAGCTAAAGTTAACCACGTGCTCCACTTTCACAACCTAACGCGTAGGCCTACATATCGTTTCTTAAAAAAGCACGCATAAATTGCTGGCATATTTATCTGGCAATGCTTTTCGTTTCAGATACGGTAGTCACGTGGTGACCAGTCGTTCCCTGTTGAGTTTGGATCATTTCGAGCGCCACTTCATGCGCATCATGAACAGACTATACCAAACTCTGGAGAGGAACGACATCCGGATCGAGGAGCAGGATCGCCGGGACGCCATCAAGATCGAATGGCAGCAGCTGGCCCTTGTCATTGACCGTTTCTTGCTCTGGGTGTTCATAATTTCAACGGTGGGCGCCACCTTCGGCATTCTGTACATGTCTCCTCACACAAAACTCTTTTGATTGGATCGGGTAAAACAGGTAGCGCAGAGAGACCAGTAGTGTTTTATACTTTTTTCAGACACCTAACCCTAGCACCACGGTACATCGTAGCAATAATTTTCAACGGAAAGAGAACACGCGTGCGAAGTGCTAAACGCACGCCAGAGGCACACGGTTGCACCTAATCCTAATTACGTGTGCCGTTTCCAAATCAGGGAGTCGAGGTATATTTTGACCCAGTTTGCTTGAGTGAAAAAAACCCTCTGTCATATCCCGTCGCCTAAATGAAGCCTGCAATAAATATTTTCGGATGTTAAAAGCGCTTTTATCTTTATTAGATAGCACTTTGTAACCAAATGCGTAGGAGAAAGTATTGTCTTTTGAAACCGACGTCATATAGAGGAAAATCATTTTGAAACCGAAGAAATGGGAGAAAACAGCGCCTTTTGAAACCGAAGAAATGGGATAAACTATATCGCCCTTTGAAACCAAACAAATGGAAGAAAATATTGCACGTGGAAACCAAACTCCTGAAAAAAGAATAAATTTGAGATCAAAGACATGAAGAAAAGGCATTCTGAACTCAAGACATGGAGAAAAAATTATTTTGAAACCGAAATCGAGGAGAAATATCAGTTTCATACTACAGACATGGAGAAAAAGCAGACTGCAACCAACGTAAAGACTCCGTTGGCTCCGTTGGGGTGCACACGTTCATCATTAGAATTTTTCGAGTGAAATTAGTAAAACGTTAACAATACAAATGATATGGACATGGAGGCATTTTATATCTTTCCAGAAAAATCACCTCAAAAATGCAAAACTCGTGTTAATTAAGATACTATCAATAATCGCTTGTCCATACACTTACAAGCAAAGAAACTGGTCCAACTAAATGTATTACAAAAAATGCGTTTTATTCAGTAAATAGCATCCAATTTAAAATCCGAATAGCTCGTTTCGCAAATGGAAGAAAATGCACAGAAACTGATAAAAACATTCTGCTTGAATTAACATAAATCTCAAAACGCAATACCATAAAATTCACACCAATTGTGGAAAATGCTTCGCACTTCAAGCAAACTCCTTTATCTCAGAACAGCCAAATGGGGCAAGCTCCAAAAATTGCCAATATTTTACTGTTGTTTCAAGGCTTTAACCTGAGAAAATCATTAGCAATTTTAGTCTTACAATTAAGGAGACTTAAAAGTCTTCTTAACTTAACTTAAAAGAGCAATAAATTGTTCACATGCGAGCTATTCCGATTTTAAATTGAATATCCATTTGCTGAACAAAACGGGCCGTTTTCCTTGCTTGCAAGTACAGTTTTACATCGTATCTTTAAAAAAAACACGATGCCATTTTATTCACTGGGATAAGCACAAAGTATATTTTTATAAAAAAAAATATACACATATATTTTGTGAAAGCATTTCGCGGATACATAATTAATTGTGAATCAACAACATGCACTAACAAGTCTATTCCTACGTGTCGTTGACTCGAGACATCATGATTGCTGAATGGTTTTGGTAAGTAACCATGTCTCGTTAAACCAACTGACGTAAACAACACGTAATGACGTCACGATACGACTGACCCTTCCAATTTAGCACTTTTACCTTACCGATGTTAGGTCACCAAGTCTCAATATTTATTCCTGCAGCACTATCGTGTAAAAAGTAAATACTAACACTCGAAGATTAAATAGAGCAGAGTACGATAACAATTAACTTGGTATACAGTAAATTGCATAAAATGACCTTTTTTTAGAACGAATTGCTCATTCGCACTAAGTTTCCCAGGTTTTTATACACCTTTCCAGTGCGTATAGTGAACCTCAACAAGGTTTATTTAACTAACAAATTATTAATTGTTCCAAGCCAAAGATATGGAAATTCAGTGAATTTCAGATAGCGAAACAAAATTGCAGGTACCTTAATTTCTTCTAATACTTTCATTTTCCAAATCATTTACCAAAATCTTAAGCATGAAGGTGTTGCATGTACCTACAATCAGCACATTGAAAATAATGATCATAGATTCTATGCCTTGTATAATTAGAAATTCTAACGAGCAAGTATGTATTAAAATTGATTACTTATTAGTGTAATTAACAACCCTTTAAACCTTTCCCCATGTTTTGGGAGGTAGAATGATATTCACCATATGGGATCGATAAAACCAATCAGAAAATTGCTCGTGATCGGAAATTAGATGACTATGAAGTCTATATATTCTAAGAACCATCAAGGTAATTAAAAACAGCGTGCAATATAACATTAATTATTCAAACCAGCTTGTCAGTTATAACGCGATTTCGCGAATGGATGTCTTGGAATATTACAGCTAAATTCACAAGCAGAACCTAGAGATAGAGCAAAGTTATTTGAAACTTTCTTAGCGTCTGCTTTAGTTCAAATTATAAATGTTTCAGTACACAGGAGGTACTCAAAACAAATTCAAATAAACGGCTGGTTTACATTTGTTTTTAGCGTTGGTGTCTTGACAATTAACATACAGCATAGAGAATTCATTTAAGTGTTTTCCTATTTAATACTTGTAATCTAATTTTAAATGAAATCCAGTTAACTTTTTAGCCGCATAACCTGCTAATAAGTGGCTAAGGTGAAGAGGCTTCAAGATGAGATACATGTATGAAATCTCAAAATTGTCATCAATGTGCATGAGTAAATTGTGGAATAACGAGCAAGAGATTTTCACAAAATTGCTTTGGGCGAAGAGCACAGGAGTTTCTTTGCATGCTACAGAAGCCTAAGGAGTTAAAACAGTGAATACAGCGAAACGTTTCCTGGATTGCCTGATAATTGATTTATGCACTACTAATGAAAAAAGTTCCAATAAACCTTGCTCAGATCGCAAATATTGCTGCCCAAGGATATAACAATGATCCAAGAGCTGTTCATTTGCGTTCCAATGTGGACTATTTATAGCCATCACCAGCAGGTAGCGGATTTTCAAATCGATCTGAAATATTTCGCCTGAATATGAGGCTAAGGATGTAATAGAAAGAGCAAGTTTGTACATTATTGAATTGAAATAGTTCCGTTCAGATATTTTTCTTCGCTAAACAATTTGAACAAAAAGTGAAATACAATTCCAAACAAAACACTGACGCATGTAGAAATCAGATTTCTATTTTGAAAAACAAATGAAAAACTACTGAACCCTCAAGCCCAATCCAAAAAGAAGATTAAACCATCCCATGCCAGCTTGAAACCGTTGAGAAAAAATACACGGTATTTTGGATTTCGGTCCAGCCTCTTAAAATATGGGTTTGTTTTCATGATCCAATTTTTTTAAACTTACACTCCCATATATTAGTCAATGTGAAGACCGACTTTAGTCAACTGTTATTGATTAAAGTGCAGTTCCACAAATAGGGCTCCTCCTGATTTGCAAAACGGGTCAGTTTCTCCAATCTGAGCAAATATATGCATTCTGCAGACAAACATCTGATAACCACAATGGCTTATACGTTTAAGACTTTCTTATCGTTCATTGTGCACTTGCACGTTGGGTCCTGGTTAACATAAACAAGCCTTCGTTTAAGTAAAATTTTCCACTAGCTGCACTTGATCACGCCAGCTCTTTATTATATATTCTGGATCCGTGAAATATTTTAAGTTACATCAAGACCTACGTCATCAAGCAATAACCGTAAAGCATTCTGCGGAGTCCGACATATTTCCCAAACTTTTTAGAACCCATTGGAAATAATAGGAGCTAGGTAAATTTTTTCTGACAATTTAAAATGCCCGATTTCAGAAATTTTTCCACCCACAAAAATATCGATTTGTGATTTAAGATTGGATATAGGCCTACATGTACTAGCTCTATCGTCTTACCATATAGTACGTTTATCAAGATTGGATTACAGAGATTTCAGATGTTTACGGCTTACGTATGAGATAAGTACAATGATTGACAACAAATTTAACTTATGCTGTAACATACAAATATAAACCAACTTGGTTGCCTTATAAGAATGCTGCCTCATTGCGCCTGCTAAATAGTGTATCAATAAAGTAGGCCCAACCTTCCATCAAATCTACGTACTAAACTTGCCAGCTGTCATTCAAGTCTTGCTGTCATGAGACTCATAGTAATCAGTTTATCAAGGTAAAATTGGTGCGTTCGTTCAAATTAATGTCAGAGTCAAGAAATCGCAGTTATTTGGCTTGCTATTTTTGCACACGCTTATGATGTCATAGACAATATTACTGACCCAATCATATCCTTTAATCTTTCAACGATTTTTTTATTAAATGGTGGTAGAAAGTAACCCTGAGCAATTTATGACAATTATATGACCTTTATATTAACATCTAGGGAGGGCTTTTAGTGATAATTCTGTACAAAATCAAGCAAAACATCTGCAACAATCTGTGAATAATTACACCTGGTCGTTTGCAGTGTTCAGAAATGTGCAACTTTCTTGTCAAACCTGCAAATTCGCCAATAAATGTTCAGAAATGAAAAAAATAAGAGGTAAGAAGCTGTCCAAGGTACTGTTAAATAAGATAAAATTTACACAAATCCTCTGAAATATAGACCTACAAGACCGTTATCATTAAAGCTCTTAAGTTCAATCTCTAAACTAAGTCAACTGCACAAACGTACTTTTACTTTATAAAGGAATGATAAGTTCAAGGACAGTCCATCAAACCTGATGCAAATGACACATGAAGGGTGTGTGAAAGCTTCGTGTTGCTTTGCATTTGATACAAAATTACAAGTTTTAAATAAACATTTGCTTAAATGTTGGGCCAAACCAACTTTGTCTGGCCACAAAGATAGAACGTTTGAAGTCCTCTAATCAGACAAAACGTTCGTTGAATAATTGTCGAATAAATAAACCATAAAACAAGTTAATAATTTTGGAGAATTTTCCCCGCGCGAAAAAATAATTCCATTTTTAAGTTTAATGTTGTATTTATAAAAGAAACCGACTTCCAGCTATAAATGCCCTGCATGAAATAGTTTTGTACGTTGGACCGTTTGACGAAAATAAGACCGATACGGTAAAAGGTGTATTGGCTCCGTTTAAATAATGTAGCAATACAGTTCAAATACAAGGAGCTGTGTTTCTAGTATATTTATTTTCCGTGCATGCACTCTAATGGCATTCTTCATACGCACATTGAAACTATTTCACCCATATACGCTTAACTTGGAAGCAAACAAAATTGCGCTCATTGCAAGTTTCATCAATTTATAGCAGCACAACAGGAGACCCGTTCTCATAGATTTTAGTTAACGTTATTTTCAAACATTAACTCAAACATACTATACAATTTCTACGTCAATTGTGAATTCTGCGAGTATGCAATTCGATTCAATTAAGTAACCTATCGTCAGCAATGATATGCCATATATTTTATCCATCAATAATGAACGTTAACAAATTGGAGGAGATTGTAACTTACTTAAGACACGTCTTCGACGAACTACAATATAAGCATTGTTGACAAATAGGAACTAGTTTCAACAACAAAGCATCGTTTGTTTATAGTTCATTTAATGAGATAGTACTATAGAAGTGAATGTTCTCTTCAAGGTAATGGAAAATAATAAAAACCTAGTTGCCAAGTTTAACATCTTGCGATCCACAGGATGGATTAAGTTTGGGCATGGGACATGTTTGTTGTATTTTTAACCAAATAATCATTTTCTCAAACAATGCACATTCAAATGAACTTTATGTATCCAAGAAAAGTTGTTTCACAAAATTAGACAAACTTTTTCAATTTTCTTATGGGTTGTTGTTGTTGTTTGTTTGTTTGTTATATGTTAAATACGTTTATTTCAACCTTTTTCATGGTCTTCTGCTCCTCTAGTAGATGCAAATTCGAAAAAATATAGGATTTCAAAATAAAATAGAACTGCTTTATAACTCATATAATACTCAAAATGATTCATGTTGGATTTGCGATTATAAGGGTGTCAAAATTGAGTTGACAGATTACACCCACATTTCACACGGTATTCACTTACTGGTTGTATAGGTTACTGAATGAAATTGAATCTAAATATGTTACGAATTTGAAAATAGATGCATTTACGTTAACATACCAATATTGCAGTGAATGGTACAAGGACCATCACCAAACCAGACATATTCATAGACATTAAAAACAATGCACCTACTGCTCTCAATGCAATGAAGATTTCTGCAAGCCTGCAAGTCGAAACTATTGGCACTGTGTGCCTTAAGCAAAATGAAAGGCCCTTTTAATTAAAAGTGCTGATACATTTTACAACCTGATATATACATGTATACACATTAATTTTTCCGTTAAGTATAACATAAACTTCAGTGCCACACAAAGATGTCCACCAGATTCGCACCCTGATCAGATAAGACAAGAGTTCAGTACTTCAGCATCTCCTGGAGTCGTGGCCATCTTGTTTACGCTGGCACACACTGGCTACTGATAACTGACGTCAAGCAGAGGGCGCGCAACACGATTCTTTAAAGCGATATGAAGTATAAATTGATTAGCCATAGTTATATTGCGATTATTAAATTCGGCGTGGAAACGGCCTTCCACAAAACTTTACTTCTTCCCAAAATTTGCCCCGCAAACGGTTGTCATTCAGGCCAAAATAAGATTTCATAGAAACCGAGTGGGCTTGATATAGGATGGTGAAAAGTACCCCAAGATTTCTTTCGAAACGGACTAAAGTTTTAACCTGGATTCTCCCAATCTACGCCCTTGTTTTCATCGTCTTTGCTACTTTTGGTAGCAAAGAGCACAGAGACGTAAGAGTAAATCGAGATCGCATTCTATACAATGTAGACTCGTGGATTGACGTAGGTAAGTATAGCACTTTTTTTTCTCTTTTTAAACAACAAATTTGCTGAGTTACGTTTCCTTATCGGCATTTTGCAAGTACGAACAAATGAAGCTTATCATCCTTTAATTCACAACATAGGCGATTGAAAGATTATTTTGGCCGCGCTGTCAGCACATAGATAACAGATAAAAATGTTGAAATGTCAGAAAGAAAATTTGTAAGAAAAAATAATGCTTGAGCAAAGTAAGCTTACATGTGGCATTTCCACGAGATTTGTGTTGAGGGACAAATCAATGATTTGGAATCAAAGAATCCGTAGCTATGGTAATGCCTGGATGGATTATGATACGAGATCGCCTACTTCCACAGTAATTAAGCGAATTCCCGATCAATAATAATTTGTTTTTTTAATGCAGCGGAGCATCAACAAACTACCGCCACTTATTGAATAATCCATATTCATCATCATAAACAACTTTGGTTGTCAATTCGATTAGATCCTTTAAAGTTGTAGCTTTGTCACTGCCTTTAATCAACTACAATGTTATTCCAAATATTGTGCAAAACATATCGCCAAATATAAATTTAATTATAGTGATAACAAGGAAACTACGGTACTGACGATATTTGCATAACATTAGAATCCGATATATTAGTTAGAATTTTTAATTTCTATAGAATACAGTGCATAACATTTAGCCGAGACGTGAACAAAATTATTGAACCGTGATTCAGTTGCTATAACTTACTTGTTTGCTATACTTAACGCTGATTATATTGTGTTCAAAGTCAACTGATGGACGACTAGTACTAGCTTTTTTTTGAACTAGCAAAATATTAAGTTAAAAACAATACTTCAAACGCGAATTTGGGCAATACATTGCATCATTATCGCAGGATGACAGATAAGTCCAATTAAACCAAGCGTAGAATAACATTGAAAAAGTTCAGCGAAATTTTTATTATTAGATAGAAAGCTAGCATTTATTACAAAACGTAAACAATACTATAAGAACGAATAAAACAAACTTTCCAAAAGCCTACAATCGGGCATTATCATTGTGCCAAAGAGTGGGAACGGTGCCATATATTCTGATAAAAACCATGAATAACTGGAAGAAAATATTCCAAAATGGATCCTGTGCCTGTCAATTTCCAATGTTTGAAGTGCAACGATACATGTTTCTTTGCACCATGAAGTCCCAAGCATTCAAAATAAAGTGCAAATGGACAAATATGAGTCATCTTAAATGATAATGCCGAAAAACTGACCCTCTGTTCATTTGGAGCAGTTTGACGTCAGATGACCTCACTTGCGTGCGTCACGACAATTCAAGATTTGACTTCCCAATGTGCTCATTGCTCGTGTTTTGACGATTAGCAATCAAGAAAATATGCTAGAAACATTGATTTCTCTCTCGCTTGTGTGAACAAATGCAACAGTGAAAACCCATTTCTTCATATTAGGAAATTGCAATGCATACACGCCAGAACGTGAGAACGCATACATGCAGTCACCAGGTTGGTGGTTGAAAAAGTTGATATCAAATCTAACTGTCGTGATAAAGGGTTATGCGCCCTTCCAATATTTATACAGATAAAATCCTTTCTCACGTTCAAGGTTTTCAATAGATAAGCCGTTAACAGGTGTAAAAAACTATAGTATCACGACTTTTTGATATAATGAACATAAATCACACATGGTATTGAATATACATGTAACTGGATTCTTGCTAGTAAAACGTAGACGCATTATAAGAATAAATAGTGGTTGTATGTCACAAAAGCAAACTTAAAAAAGCCTTCATTAAAGCAAATATGTGCTCAAATTATGAAACATGCATATTTTATAAATTTCGTAAAAATTCCACTCTGTAATATTAGCATTTTCCATCTACATGTAGAAATAGAATTTACAGGAAAATGTTAAATTCGAGGTTTGGCCTAAGACGAAGATTCAATGGTAAATAGATACTTGCTAAGGAAGAAAGTCTTTCAAAAAATCGACTTTTCAGAGTCCTGTGTACCCTTTATTTTAGTACATTAACGTCCCAATTAGACCGTCTCATCCGAGTCACCCTATGCCAGGACACGTCCCGTCTAAAGTAAAGCAAATGATTCGGATGCACCGGATGACGTTAGTTTATTTTTATTTGGACAAAGTTTTGACCCAAAAACTAGTGTCATGATATCCTTAATAATCATTACTTCCATACTGAGAAACCAAATTGCCAAAACAAAACGTCATCACGGGACGGAAATCTGACGTTATGGTCACTGTATAGGGCGATTCAAGACAATCGAATCTTTTCAATTTATTTTGCCCATGTTAGGCATTAGGAAAATACAAGTCACAATTAATCTCCACTATAACGTGTTTACAAAACTTAGTTGACGTTCATAGCTGTGCAGATAATTGTTTACAGTGACAATGTAACAAGTGTCGTAACGTCCTTGTTCATTGATACTTGATTAGTGATTAAAAACTATATTTGCCCATTTTTTAGGGTTTATTGCGCCAGGGTCAATAAAGGAATCCATGAAAACTTAATATTGTTTAAACTTGTCTAACAGATGGCGGCCAACAACGTCACTTGTTAAGTATCGAGCAGAAAAACTGCACGCCTGCAGCGATAGACGAGTTTCCGGAAGATTTCTTCAATCAAGAGCAACGGGCCCAAGGAGGAGTTGTGATCCACTTTTTGATATCCATCTACTTATTTTACGTTCTCGCCATTGTTTGCGACGATTTTTTCGTACCATCGCTAGAATGTATTTGCGACGGTACGTACATCGAAAATTCTTCATTAATCCTACAAATTCAGGCAACAAAATGCATGTTGTACATTGCTGCTATTTAGATATTTTTAACATACATATTTGAAGCTGTAATATCTCGAAAAATCGCTTTGTTGAAAAAGGTTATTTACCTCAGAAACCTTTAGCAAAATTTGTTAAGCAAGATATGCTATCTTCAGTATATGGAACACGACCGAAGTGTATGCAATGTTCATCGCATTTATTATCATTCTCAAAATAGTTTAGAAACTTGGGGTAAAATGAATGTTGCTATATACACTGTCTACCAGTATACTAAACATAACATTATTGTGGAACTATTTTAGGCTTAATGAATTCTAAAGACCGCATTATTTCGATCTAGTAGGTATTCCTTTACACATTCGCACATTTATAACACCCGCGGGAATGCAGTTTTAGGACGAATTTTTTTTTCGTAAAAAATACCACCGAAACAAGTGGTGTCGTTCGCCTAAAACGGAATAAATAAATGAGCCGAAACCATAAATATGGATGAGACAAAACACGAATCGCTATGTATACAAAATTCTCCCTAAACGTCAAACCGCTAACTGGATATTTATTCCCCAAATGACGTAACCTTTTGGTGATCTCTCTCTCTTGGGTCAAATAAACAGCGTTCATAGAACTGCAAAGCAAATTTCATCAATGTTCCCTTATAAAACAAATACCTGGAAGGGCCGTGCAAGTTTGTCTATCTCATCAAGCTGTTCTGTTTTCATTGCAGTTATGGACATGCCGACAGATGTTGCTGGAGCGACTTTTATGGCCAATAAGTTTTACCTCTATTTCATATTTTGAACATGGTATTTCCAGTCAGCAACCCTCACAATCCTATGCTTATATTCGGAGTTTTTTTCATTCTATTTGCAGTGGGAACATCAGCCCCGGAGTTGTTTACATCTGTTATAGGTAAGGAAGACGAACCGAGCCTCACGTATTTCGACAAATCCACGATTTTCTGATAAAAATGAAAACTTAAAAAAACCCAGATGCTAGAGCGCCACCAAGAACGCAAAATTAATATCCCTGGAGCATTTTATAGCCGCGTTTTCAACCGCTCGAGGGTAAATAAATCTCACACAGAGCCCGTTATCCGGAATTAAACGAGTTCTGGAAGCTAGTGAACTCTGCTTGTAAAGAGATGGTTAAAATGAAGGTTTTTGGAAGATAATTTGACTGTTCTTATGCGACCTTAGGGTATGGTTGTGACTTGTCGGAAATAACGGGTTTGCCCTAAAATAAACTGGAAATGAATGCTTGAGTAAGATAAAACTACTTATGAAATCAAGCGAATTTAAACAAGTGATTTAATGGCATGACCGAATGTAATATTTTTATACAAAACTAATATTTGGAAAAAATAAATAAATCAAAAGTCAAAACTTTAATTAACACTGTCAACACGTGTTCCATTGGTGTCAGTACAAATTTTAAATGTTTCAGCTACGTCAAAAAATAAAATTTTAATAATTTCAGAGATACAATTTTTCAGACCATTTCTATAATTGTTCTCATATTTACTCCTTCGAACTCGACATCATGGATATTGTGCCTGAAAACGAATTATTTAAGACTACTATAAATACAAATCATTAAACAAGTCGCTGTCGTTTTTTAAATTCATCCAATTTCATGGAAATACATATCGATCTTTCGGACATCCTAGAACAATAGTCCGTGATTTAAACGTTTTTAAAACTTTTTAAAATGCA
>JAQIXS010005061.1:0-13512 GCA_034700785.1 Rossiulus vilnensis
AGTCAGTAACCTAAGGTTCCATTACGTGTTTGTAGCCTATAAACAATGTGCCCACGTATATTTTAAATATGCATCTACACGTTTATGTGTATGAAAAGACTAGGCTTTTTATTATGTTCATAATGCAACAATATACAGGAAAATTTCACTATATTATGGAGGGAGCCATTTGATAGATTTGTATTTTATTAAACTAATATTATTTCTGAATACAGTTGTGTGAACAACATGTTTTCAAAAGCAAGAATACATTTTCCACTGATTTCCCCTTTTAATTTGTCGATAAGTGTATTTTTATTTTCCCAAGAAACATCAATGTGCTAAGGATGACATTTTTAAAAAGGAAAATCATGTATAAACTGTAATCCTCGCATATTCCTAGCATTCACTGCAAAGTTTCCAAATGTTCAGTTCAATCCCGCACAACAAAACGAAATGCATAGCCAGAATTATCACCAAAGTAAAAAATGTCTTGTTGGCGATTTATGCAGTTTTAGAAAGTGAAGAAAAGCTTAATCACAACTTCAGAAGAGCTGCATTTGCATTGTAGACAATAGTTTTTCACGAATGTTTCTCATTTCAATCTGTCAGTTTGTAGTCAAATCACACTTGTCCAGATGAAGGGAGTTGTGGTGCAGCTGGTGGGGGAATTCCAAGGGGCATCGGAGGATCGGACGAAATTGGGCTAAGGCCAGCCAAGGCTGAGGTGGGAAGTGTAGCGCTTACTGTAATGGGAGGCATTCCAGGAAGAGAAATTGGAGTAGTGACTGGTTTAGCTGTAACAGCTGGCATAGCAGTTGTAGGAACACCTAATTATGAAACAAAATGAAAGAAAATGACTATTGCCTGATTCAGTAAAATTATCAAAAATTCAAGGAATACATGTGCTAATAAACATGTTGCTGATTATGTCATTCACAATAAATGCATTGCCCATAGGTCTAGTCAGCGACTATTTTTTAAACATTTTCACATCAAGTTTGCAAGCATAACCTACATAAACTAATGTGTGCACGCATACTAATAAAGTGCAGTTACTTTTGAGTTCACTCACGATGAATGTGGCTGTTACGACCCCAATTAATGTTTATTACATTTATGTGAAAAATTGGTTGGACCTTCAAATATATGTACATAGTACTGTATCCATGACACAAAGCGGAAATAAATTGTTTTTGTCCAGATCTTAAAAATGTCAAATATTTGATAGACCAAAACATTCTTTATTAATTCCCTTACAACTTTATTTAAAAGGTTAACCAAACCAAATATTGATATGGGAATTAGCAAATAGATTTAAACACCACAGTTTAGGAGGAATTTATACCTTTCCACCTTTTCATCTTTTTAAACTCATTCACATGATTATATGATTTTTATAGGTAGAAATTTTTAAAGACAATTGGGGAATCATGATCACATGCCAAAATAGGCCTAGGTCTTACTTGACCCTTCTCCAGAAGCCTCCTTGACTAGAGATTCACAACCAATTAACAGGGGATCTTTAGAAGCAATATTGGTGATTGGCACTAAAGGCGCAACTGTGGGTGAACCTGAAACCAAAGCGAACCTTAATTGATCTACCCATCAAAGTACTGTTAACTATCGATGCTGCAAGGACTTGTGGGGAAAAAGGCCGATTATTATCAACTCAACATTGCAAGTACATTTTTTATTTTTTTAAAAGTCGGGATAAAAAGTTTTAATGAACAGCATATCATAAGACATTACTCACTTCCGGCCCATGCTGCTGTTGGCGTAGAAATGGTACCACCAACATTCAAAGCATTCAGATTTGTCGTAAGATCGGCAATGTTATTGGAAGGGGCAGTTAGGACCACCTGGAAATAAAGGAAGTAAGATTGAAACTATTGCCATTGTAAAACAGAGGGAAGAATTCACATTTAGAAGGTACTCACTGATGCAAAGCCATCTTTGGTTGAAGGGGTCTTGGTTTGTGGAGGCAAAATATGACCCCTTGATTCCTTATTTCCTGCTCTAGTTGGTATCCGATGTAGATATCCATAGCCAATCCCACATCCAAGACTGCAAACCAAATGCTTATAAATATTTACAATTTTTGAGCGATTAGGAAGCTATTACCACAAATGGTTTTACAGTACCTTCCTTCACCTCCCCAAGCACCATTAGGTGTAATGGTTACTTCACGGCAGCTGTCAGTGTCAACATTGTAAACGTACAGTTTGAGAGGTCGCCCTTCATGTGCTTCGATCAAGGCAAACAGATCCTCTGACTAATAATCAACAAAGTGTGGAATAAGCAAAATTAATCCTTTACATTTATATACAAGATCCTTTAGAATTTAAGGAATTGCAGAAGAGGAATTTGATAGGACTTTGCTAAGAGAAGATTTTCTGAACAATGATAGTATTTTCTGTTAGAAAATTGTACCATGATCATTAGATACTACATGATTGTACTAACCAAATCGAAAACCGAAGTCATAATCATATTGACTAAGACTGCTATGTCCTCAATTGCACTAAAGCATTAGTAGCCTACAACTGCAAAAATATAATAGACTTTGTAAAACTGACTTTACCTCGTGCAATACTGAATCTGCCCCGATAATGTAGTCGCCATGAGCTTTCAGACCAGCAATGTCCGCTGGAGACTGAGGGTTGACATCCTAAATAAAGCGAAAGGTTGTCAGTTTATTTATCTTGGAGAGATACAAACATTGAAGTTATTTTGATGATTTACCAGGACGTGCCACACGTTCTCGTTAGCGCCTTCAAACGAACAGAACCTGATGCTGACTCCAAGGAGGCCTTGGCCACCCCACATATTGCTGGGCGTGATCATTACATCCCTGACCGATTGAGTTTTGCTGTTGTAGATTGTCATTTTGATGGGCTTTTCCGCATTTGTTTTCAAAAGTTCTTTTAATGTGTCATTATCTTGATCCTATATTGGAAAAAAAAATACATTTTCGGAGACATCTCAAAGCTCCCAGTTACTTGGGGAGTAATCACAAATGGAAACTGATTTAGGAATCAAAGCCTGAACCTCACGAATTTTAAGAAATTGTACAAGACCAAATAAATACTCACAAGTCGAGTATTCCCGACTGCAACCACAAAGTCGAAAAATGCCTCTAAACCAGCATTAGAACCTGGCGAGTTGTCTTGAACCTACAAAATAGATTGCATGAACTGAGCAAGAATTCATACTCAAAATTGCACTTGCGTCTTGACAAATATTCTGCCTGATGATGTTCGCTGATGTGCTTCTTCGTGTAAATCTAATGAAGGTAGTAAAATTCAACATGCAACAGTAATCACTTCTGGTCACGCGTAATCATCTTATCTGAGTACTGGTATGTCTGAGACTTCAACCATACAAATTTAAATTCGTGCTTCTGTGTGGGTGGCTGCACTACATCTTTTATGGCACGGTGTTATTGTTTTGTGCATTCCAAAAATGGAATTCGCTATTGCGTAAGATTGTGTCGCAATTTGAACACCTTTGGCAACCGAAATTGTGCTCTAAGTACATGGATTTAAAATGCCAATTTTGAGAAGATTCATGTATGAAGTCCGACATTTCGACTATTTACTACCAACTGCCAACTTGTTTGCGAGCACTATAAGTATGGGTGTCTGCAGGATTTGATCTTTTAGGGTCAAAGGCCTTCCAAGGACAAATGCTAATTAGCATGTCGTATTTTCACACGTTCATAATGAAGTTATCATTTAGGAGCACAATTGTGGCGCGCTATGTAGACTTCGATTCTAATTCTTGAGAATTTTGAGATATAGCCAATTGTATCAATTAATGAAGAAAATTGAACTAAACGTGGGGTCAAGAGGCTCTGGATAATTTTAATAAAATAATTTATTATTATAGAGCAATAATTATTATTTTAAATGTTTCGTCAATTTAATTTTGTCATGGTAATAACTTCATATTGAAGATGTGGGCCCATTTAGTGGCACAATTTTAATGCTTGCAGTGTACATGAGTGATTACAAACTATGATGGCTGTGAATTTAAGACTAGTAGAATGAGGGTTGATTAATTTTGTTGTTGTTGTTATATGTATTCTCATAAATTGTTAAATTATTGAACCAAAGGCACAAATTTATGGTGGCCCTAATGCTGACTTAATAACCTATAGACACACGCATGATCAGTACCAGCTGTTCACATTATTTGCCAATTTAAAAATTGAATGCAACACTTTTCACAGTTGACAAACTTAGATTTTTGTATTTAAGGCGTTTGTTCCACCATTTTACCATGATCTGAATTTTTAACACAAGGTACATGTACATGTAAGTAACCATGGAGAAAACCTGTTGCAGCTAGGAATCCTGGAAAAATTACATTATATAACAAACCCTTAAAGTAAACCCTGCCTATTAGTTGGGTTATTTCCTCAAGGTAAACCCACTGTCAACTGTTTTTAGTTGGTGCAACCGGCCCTAAGGCCACAAATTCTTTAAAAAAATTGTCAAGTTTTATCACTGTCAAGTATTGACAAGCATGGGGCACATGTGTATTTTTTAAAATGCCAAGAAAATCCTTTTATTACGGTGAATATAATTATTACACAATGTAATAATGAAGCAGCCGTGAGCCGCAACAAATTTTGTGACGAAATTGTGCGTGTATTGTCTTCAGTGTTGTTTGAAGAGCAACTATTGCATATACCCATCGCCTCCACCTTCCCTCCCAAATGCAAGAAACATGATACAAAAACGAGGAGTAATATGCCAGATGAATTATTTTATTTCAAATAACATTTTCCAAACTTTGCCCGGTCTTTCTCAGTCCGAGATCCATGTCCAAAAAATTGAAGATAATAAAAAAGGAACATTGTATGCGTTATGAGGAGAACTGATAACATATGAGATAATAAATGAGAGGAGACTAACAAACACCCTTTACGACAACTACATGCATTAATAGGCTGCTGCTATACACACATGGGTCCAGTACAGGGTGCTCCAAAATCGTCCAAAGGTGAATCGTGATATTTTCGGAGCATCCTTTACCGTTACATAAACGAGGGAGAAGCTAAGAAGCAGGCTTTGGAGGCTGGTGAATTGGGATTCATGGGAAGGGGGTGGGGAGAGTTATCTCAATATATATATTTATATATTTACAATATGACTTCAAACTGTGTTGTATCACGCACACATACACACGTTCTTATTAATAAAAAAACGATATGCCGGAGTATTTCGACTACATTCTCTTTGGTTGGCGCCTCGTTTTGTTTTGAGCCGTGCTAATTTTCCAGTCGATATATTTTTGCACCGATTGATACAAAAAAATTTCGAAATTGCTCCTCGCTTCGCTAACTAGGAATGGAAAAAAACGCATCTTAAAATTTGATGAACTTATAATACAAAAATAAAAAATCCATAGATACACATTTGGAAAATAAGATTTCTGAAGATATTTTAAATGGAGCGTTTTATGCGATGAAATGGGTTTTGATGTTTTCTCGTAGCCCGGAAAGAGATGTTTGTGGTTGTCCCGGGTAGGAAAAAACATCCGAAAAGTTTAGACTCTGTTGCATCTATGTACATTCTTGCACTATGCTTAAATGATGGTTATTCTTTTCGAAAACGAAATGGACACGTTGAGCTTCGTGGTAAGATTTTCAAAATGAAATAGCAGTCTGAATTTATCTTATTACAAAATGTACATTTAGTCGATAGGTACAAAAGATGGCGAAACAAAAAAGTATGATTTGAAAAGTCGAAATGTTGAAAAATGTGCGACATGAAAATAACGAATAGACAAATTGAATGGCAAAAGGGAACAAAAATTGTGGCAGCATCACTCATTATCTCGTAGCAAGGGCACCGTAACCATTAACCTGCTTTTTATTTTCTCGGGATCATGTGGTGGTGCCACTTGACTACCGCAGAGCTATGAATCTACGGAAATCGTGAAAAATGTGTTAGGGTTGTCTGGCTGGACAGGAGGGTTAAGGCCTGGTGACGGTGTTGGCAAATCGGGGATATTTCAGTCAAAGTCCACCAAATGAAAAACTATGAACAATGCGTAGCAAATGTTTCGTGGTGAAATTGAAATTGCACTTGTCTGGAAACAGGAGCCCGAAATCGAACCTATGGCCGTTGCATTTCATCTGTCAAGGTTATTTAGGTAATGTAATAATAATGAAAATTGATGGGGATGATGCACGATGCATAAATTGTCTAAAATGTGACTCTTTGCAGATTGTGCTTAAAAATTGATGATTAGTCAAACTTTCGGTATGTTTTAGTGACTTCATGCTAATCTTTGACAACTGATCTAGTTTGATGCAGTTCACATTAAAGGCTAAACAAAACCAATAGCGAAAGCATTTGAGAATTTTGTTTTAAATGCGCTATCTTTTGAAAAGCTATTCAGTTCAGTTTCTGGGAGTAACGTTTGTTGCGTAATCCTTTGAAAATTGTCAGTGTGGATAATCTGCAACTTTTAAATTCTAAAAATTACGGCAACCGCATGACCTTCAGAATTTCAATATAAACCTGACAATGATGCATCAGCCATGGGTTAAACAAAAGTGGTACAGAAGCCCCTCGTGGATAGGCCACACATGAAAAAAGTGAAAAACATGATCATTGCAAAAAGGACGATGTACAAACACTGAACGCGATGGACCTGACTACAGTGGAGATACTTATGTCGATGAAAAAAGATGCAAAACAAAGAAACAAACAGAAACGAGAGAAAAGCTGAGGGGGATGACTGTGTGTGCATTCTACCCCTTTCGTGCTCCGCGTGACCTGAAAAGACATCACGATAACTCGTTACTACTCCATGACAGACACCAACACATTTAACCATCGTAGCACAGCGTGTTCGTACTCGCTGCTCGCCAACCAGGTTTGGGTCTGGTGGACTGGTTGGATGATCCGGCAAACTCCATTTTTTTTCTTCAGATCAGTGCCGTGTCTCTGCATAGGAATGTGCCGTCTCTCCTTTCGCCGACCAGGGGCCAGCAGTCGACCTCCGACTCACGCTTCATCCCCCCTATTTTTTTCTTTTCCTATGCGCGTTTCGGGCACTACGAGTGTGCGGAAACTATGACTCCCGGCCTCGTCTGCACCTGCGACGATCGGATGACGTGGTGACGGTAGCCCAGATCTGCCTGCCGCGACTCGCACGTCTCCGTCTTGGGGATTCTCCTTGGAGTGGGTATGTCGTTGAACAGGTGGTCGCCCTCCAGGTGGCGGATGGCCTCCACGATGGTCTCCAGGTTCTGCCTCGATGTGCTCAAGATGCTACTGTAAGGAGAAATTGAGACGGTGTAAGGCGGGTTGGAAATGCCAGAGTGACTAGAAATGATGGTTTCAGGCAAAAAGAAGCTCGAGTCTTGGACTGGAACTTGCACACGTTCCAGTCCCAGCCAAGGAACCCGAGCGTTTGTCATTTTTTTCCCTCATGAATGCATACCTATGAGTCGCCAGTGGACCTTGGGGGACTGAAGGCACAACCTGCGGAGATGCGCTTCTTGGCGTCTGCGGGCTGCCCAGGCAACTGTCCTCGTCTTCGTCCTCCAGAACAATGTCGTCGTCCACGGACACCGACCGCATCTGGCACAGGGACACTCGAGAGTCAGTTTGGACCGAGAGACGGGGGCTGCTGGCCGCGACGTACATGAGGGTGGATTCGGGGGCAGCGATGGGCACGGTGATGCACCTCGGAGAGCTGCTGCGCTCGCACTTCACCGATGCCGGGGACATCGCCCTGTGGCCCTCGGAATCGTCCGCTCGCTCCTGAAACGAAAAATGTGGGAATTAAGAAGGTGGAACTGGAAGGAGGATTATTTTACGGTCCCAGTTGCAAAAATCGGTTTTGTTTTTCTTAAAGGGACTGTCTATACGTGTGCACTCCATGCATCCTCCCCATGTAGAATAAATGGTTCAGATGACGTCACATAATTTATTTGGACAAAAAAGACGTAATTTTGAATGGAGAAAACTGATGGCATTATGTCCTATTAATTGACGTCAAATTTCAATCTGAAACATCTCACTTTCGCGTAACATGATATCTAAATTTAAATTAATTTTTTGAAACTGCGTTTATCAATATGTATTCATTTTTTATTTTTATAAAATGCGTTTAAAGACCTAAAAAACAGTATTTAGTAGGGAGTTGATAACAGACCGTTTTATGTGACATTTCTCTTAAAGTGATTAAAAGAATTTAAAGCAGTTTTCGCAGCTTGTACTCGCAGTAACCAGCTACATGATGTAGAGTAAATAATTGTTTTTAAAGTCATTAAACTGGAAAAGAATGACCAGCGAGTTACCTAATATAGGCATCCCCCCTTCCCTTTGGGTGCACTGCACTGTAAAGCATTGAGTTGAATTGAACCTGTATGCCACCAGATATTGTAACTAACTTCCAAAGGATAGCCCTAATCTAACAGAAATTCAGTTTGCCAATGATGATGGTGACCATCAAAATGCGATGGTAACCAGTGAATAAGGAAAAAATATATATATAAAAAAAATAAAAAAATAACATGGATTGATGGATTACAACCTACTACCACATGGCATATCTTTGCTGACAGTAGGGTACCGAGTTGAATTGAATCTAATGACCTCTGCAGTACGTTTCTAAAAATGGATGTTTTTATATATATATATATAAGGAGTCACACACCCCAAGCAGAAACTATTTCCGCTTTAATTAGCGCCGGAATGAGGTTGTGCTCAGTTGTCGACACCCGTATTTAACACGAGCTTAAGCACGGTCTAATTTGCCGGGGATGCGGCTCTCGGGTGGGATCTGATCCTCAGACGGCTTTTTTCTTAAAGCAGAGAGAGAGAGAGAGAGAGAGAGCTGCTTGCAATTACTGCTCCATATTCATCCGCGGCTGTTGCCACTCTCCCGGGCAGCCGCGTGACGCTGGCTGAAAAATCAATCAATATCTCTTGGAAACTGGGTTTAGAAGTGTCGGCGCTAGACTGGGAGCTTCATGGCATTAGTCTGGATGCTTTAGGCCGAGACCTAGATCGCGTTTAAGAGTATGGATTTTTGAGCAGCCGCCGAGGAGCAATGAACTTAACGCTGACTAGGCTCCGCTGATGTGACCGAGCGTCTGCCATCGAAGGACGGTTTCTTGGCTTCCAGGATCTCGGCAATTAAACGTTGGATTAAGTAATCTGACTGTGGCAGGGAATCGAGTGACGCCCCCAAATGAGGATCTAGATTACCTAGCGTAACTCACACTGAAACAGTAAATCCCACATCTCTCTGAATGAACAGATTCTGGAGCATGGGTTTTTAACCTCAATTCGATTCAACTGAGTACTCTACTGTCAGCAAGTCCATCAACCCTTGTTATGCTTTTTTTTATTATTATTCAACTTGATCGTCCCAATCATCATTGCCAATCTGAATTTCTGTTAGCTTAGGGCTGTCCTTTGGAAGAGAATTCCATTGTCTGATGGCATGCAAGAAGTAAAACCAATAGAATGGACCAATAGTCAATCCGGTTGTCGGATTGACACGGATATCTGCTTGTGCTTAAAAGTAAACCTTTAACATTATCAATTTTCTTTCACAGTTTGGCCATAATAGTACCTCATAGTGCAGGTGCCCTCGGTGCTCCATGGCCCTGGCCCTATCCGGGAACAACTGGAACTCCGTGTTCCTGCTCTGCTCCTCCAGGGTCATCCGTAATCGGCGCTCTCGTTCCAGCTGGACCCGCAGTTCGATCATCTCCCTCCTCAGCTCTTCGGTGCCCTGGTCAGCCGAACTCGCTTTCACGACCACTTCCTCTACGGGCAGGGGCACTTCCACTGGACAGAGAAAAAAAAACGGTAGGATTTAGTTAATGCTATTGGAATGATCAGGCGCAGTCCAATGGACGGGCTGTATCTCATATTTAAAATGCAATATCCAAGAGCCTCGGTTTAAGGAGACAATAACAAGGATTCTGGAGACCTATGCTTCTTCGGCAGCTAAGTCTATAATAAACAGATAACAATAGGCACCATTCTTGCTGATAGCCTCAAATTTAAGGGCCCCTGGAAGTTTTTTTTATGGAGATTTTGATTTCAGAAATGATTATAACCATATTTTGCATGCAGGCTTATGCAATGAAATAAAAAAAATACACGAAATGGTGTTGTGCAACTCTTTTAAGTGGACATTGGGCATCAAACTGACTGGATTGACCAGTCGGTGGAACCCTATTTCAAATCACTTTTGAGTGGTTTTTATAAGATTCGGGCAACTGTAAGGAGCAAAATAGTTTTCCAGAAATATTCCTGGATTGTGCGATTCTCCCAGTTCGTCTTTCGGACGTTTGTGCAAAGAGAAGTGGACACCCTGTCGTTATCAACAGTCTTGTGATATTTACCAGTTTCGCATTTCTTCCGCTTGGGCAGAGGCGAGTCCGAACTGCTTCCGCCGTCGCTGTCCTGGCTGTTCAGGAGACGCTTCAGTTGACAGTTCTGGGTCAGCAGCCTGGTCTTCTCCTGTTCGATCTGGCAGATGTACTGGGTGGTCTGCTGCAAGATGGCAGCCTGCGAGGAAACAAAAAGAAATCCAAGTTTTAGTTTTTTTGTTTTTTTTTAGAATGTAATGTCTGGAAATGTAATGGAAATTGATTCTGTCTGCAAACCAACTGTCAAACCAAAAAGTCATTATTTAGTTAAAGACCAGGTTACCAAGGCTGAAATTCTTTAGTTAAGGGCTGACATATTCATCCTAAACATTCCCAAACTGCTACGTACAGTTTGAATTGCATACGACCAAATCAATAGAAATGAGTTTAAAACCACCGTCACGTGGTCTGGAAATTTACGAAATGCCAGGGAAATTTGCTACTGGATTTGGCCAGCCACCCTGAATTTCTTGACCAGTGGTCAACTGTTCATCCCCTGAACAAGGTTGTGTTTAAATATTCACATAACGACACCAGGGGCGAGTTTTCATGGTACGCCCGAGACAAGAACACCTCTCCAGACTTCCCTTTCTCAATTTGGGCAACAAAGATTGGCATTGTGTGGGAGGATGTTATTGGAGCAAGGGGTCCTTGAGGGGAGGGAAGTCATCCGAGACAATGAGGTTCCAGGAGGGCGCCTGGAATTTCGTTGGAAGAGAAAGAGGGGTCCTCTTAAAAATTTCAAAAAAAAAATCCTACTGTTGCTTCCTACTTGGCATTGGGCCTAAATGGATGCAAATTAAGAAAATAGGACACTCGGTTGTTAGGAGAGAGGAGATGGGGGAGAAAAAAGGAAGAAAAGGATGTCACTTTTTTTGTTTGTTTGATACCTCTTTCGAGATGGCTGTAATTTTAAACAGCCGGGTCATGTTTTGGTGTAACAAGATGGCGCATATCCGCCCCAAAACGATTTCATTTTCGATCAGTTTTAAACGTGCTCAAAGCGCAAATTTGGAGGTCTGATCCAGACGCATTGTCTGGTAATTATGTAAAGGAAATGATGAACGAATTAGCGTTAGGGGGTGATCTCAGTCAATTTAGCAGGATGAAAATGACGTGTTTGATACAAATGTTGTATTAAATTTTGTGAAATGTGTAAGTGTTGCTTTGAACAAATATCGAACAGCTAGCTCATTAACGAAGTTAAAAAATAATAAAAAGCCCTTGAGAAGTCACGGAACATTTGTATTAATTTAACCATTTTTTTAAGCATTTCAAAATCGTTATTCTAAAGTGCTTGAAAAAGTCACGCGTGGGAATTGAGGTCAGTAAAGCCCTTGAAAAATGTTTAATCAGCAATAAGTCATTCGTTTTTAGTGCCAGTTTGGACAAGTAAAATTAGCTTTTGCAAGAAATAATTTGCAAATTTTAGGCCAGTTTTAAACGGCTGTTCTTATTATGCTAACGATTATTTATAACCTAACTGAAAACGCGTTCTTGTATCGAAAACTTGTATTGATGCATTTAAATACAAGATAAACTACTGTCAAATTAATTGAAAAGTGGTTAATTTTCATTTTTTTTTTAAATGTTCATCGAGAAAACAAAATATTTTTACAAGACAAAGGCTGCAATCCCTTATTTTAAATGGTTTATATTTTCCTTAGTGCTGACAAATTAAGTGATTTTACTGTTGAACCAATCAAACTTAACCTTAAAAACTCAGGTGTCAACATTCTAATATAGAATTTTTTTAAATTATACATGTAGAAACAATGATTTTGGTAGAAACAAATAATATGTAGGTAAGACCTACATTTTAATTGGTTACGTGGTGATCACTAACCCTCCGATGATTCCTTCCCCTCTCGCTAGGGGGCGCGTGCGTTACAAATTGTTTTTCACCCCGTTATAACCCTTTTTATTTTGTTGTTGTCTGTTTTCGCATCGTATTTATGAAAGAGCAATAAAATGTCTGGGATTTTGCGTGCATTTTCAGACGGTTTGACCTAAGGAGTGAGACGCACCGTCCACTGACCCCGTTCATAAGCCACTCGAGCAGCGCCCTCTGGCAGAAACAAAACACAACATCGCACTACCCCCCCCCCTTAACTCGATCATCACCCCCACCTCCGAATAGTCGTTTTTTTTTTTTTTTTAATCCTCGTCTGTCATTCATCAAGACGTAAACAAGGACAATTGGCGAGATTGACCGCTAAGTGACCACGGCTATTACGCAATGAGGGTTAGGAGTGAACCAACTTCCTGTCGTCCATGTATATGATATCGAAATAAGAGAGTAAATTGTGGTCACACCTATTTTAGGGAAAATTTTTGGCTCCTAAAACAAACTCGGGGAAATCCTGTCGTTTTCTTTCGTAACCGGTTGGAATGGAGTAATTAGTCGTCGAGGTCCTTGAAAAGTCACGAAATGTGCTATTGGGTCATTAATTTTGACCTTTTTTTGTGTGTGTGTGTAATTACTGGATAGTTTGGGGAAAATAACAACCGGCTAATTTCGTGCCACTCGTGTATTTAGGCTATAAAACTAAGAATGTAGGGCGTCTGCAGAGTTTGTGGTCGTGAAATCAATAACTTTTCAAGGACCTGGATTTCATTCGGTATACTTCTAACGCGTTGCAAACAAAACAGTCAATTTAAGAGACAAGTTGTTTTTTTAAATTTTTCGATCCGAACTTTTAAAACTAATACGCATTCTAAATAGCATTTTAACAAAGTCATTGAAAAACAAATGACACGGGCATTGGATACTTATTACATTAGCTAAATTTATATCTTTTAAGTGTAGAATGCCACTAGAGTGCTGAATGATTTTTTCATAATAGTTTTTTTTTTGAAATAAAAGGTGCATTTTCAAATTATAAAAAATAACTAAGAACATAGCGGACGACCAATTCTACTCTTGAGCAAAATAAATTTGGCAATTATAATTATTATTTGAAACATCCATGGTGTACATCCGTTTGGGTCGGTTTTAATTATGTTTTGCAATAAATGTTGAACCGAGCGAATTAGCCCAATGAGCTCTTATTTCATCATAATCAGTTTTTGGGGATACGTGCACTTGTTGTTGTTGTTGTTTTTGGAGTGAAGGA
>JAQIXS010005062.1:0-13511 GCA_034700785.1 Rossiulus vilnensis
GTATTTGATCAAATTAATTTTTTTTTTAAAAAGGTGTGTTTGAACACGTCGACAAATTGGGGTAAAAAACTAATTTTAAAGACAATATTGGTTCTGGTTTACCCAGAAAACGCCATTCATGGACGGCACCTTACATCTAAATATAATCTGACAATAATATTTAGACATTAAAATTAGTGGAGCAACAAGCCAAATATCATTTCAGCTATCTGAAAAAACTTCTCTTTTCAGACAAGGTTGGCGGCAGTGGGCGTTGAAAACGAAAACTAAATAACTGAAAACGAAAACAAGAGGTCAAAGGCGACAATATGAATGCAGGTCCCGACACATTTTGAGGTCGACACAAATATATATAAAAAGGTTTCGATGTAAACGGATTTTTATTGGTACAGCAGATAATGGATGAAATATCGAAATCGGTTTCGGTGGAAAGCTTTTAAGCCAAGGCAAGGTGATAAATATTCATGAAATGTTTACCATTTTACAATGAAGAGAGTGGAATGGGGAGTTTTCAGTCACTTTGTCCTTATTTTCAGGCTTTCAATGCATTTTCATTTTCAATTGTCACAACCGACGGATTTTACAGGAAGCGCCCAAAAGCCAAACTTTAGCCATGAATGGACCCAGTTTTCACGGGTCAGGATATTTGGGGGGGGAGGGGTTTAGTTTGCGCCACTTAAGCCTCTCTCAAAGGGTCGTTCAACGTTTGTTTCGTTCACCCTTAATTTGTCCCAATAAAATGTGTACAAACAAAGGTTCGGAAAATGGAGTTTGTCTAGCTATTACACGGGATAAGGCTTCAAAACCAGGACTAAAGTGCACGCAGGTCAAAAATAAAATGAAAAGGATTTCCGACACGGAATCTAGGACAAAATCTGGACCAAAAAAAACTACTTTAGGAATTCTTTAAGGATGAGCCAAACGCATGCTCCCATCGTGCACAAATATTACTGGCACATTTTTTGCTTCAAATACTTATTATAATCGCTCAATTCATTTTTACCAATGTGGAATCGGTAGTCCGCTAGGGTTTCAGCTTGGGTTTATAATTTCAAAACACCCCGTTTATTTATAACAAAAAAAAACTAAGATTTGAAGGAGGTTGCCATGCAGGGAAGCCCCGTTTTAGGCGGTGGCCTAAAGATTTTTCACCAAATTTCTAAATTTTTGCGTAAATAAACTGGGCATTTTTAAATTATAAACCAAAGTTGAAAGCCTAGTGGACAACCAATTCTACCTTGGTCAAAATAAATTACGTGTCAATATAATAAGCATGTGAAGCAAATAAATGTGCCAGTAATATTTTTGCACGGTGGTGATGCTTTTTGGCTCATCCTTAAAGCTATTTATTTGCATTTTCAGAGAGAGTTAAGAGAACCACAATGTCCATTTTCTCAAAAATAAATTGTCACAAAAACCGCTGACATTTGATTACTAATAAATAGGTCAAATAATGGTAATGCGTTGAAATGCACTTTTGATTTCTTCGTGGACTTTGAATTTTCAACGAGCAAAAAATGTGATAAAAGGATGTAAAAGTGTGCAATGCATGATGAACCTATGCTAATTACATTTAAAGTATCTAGTTTACATCAAGTAAACAATACTAATGTAGCGAACAACAACGTCCACGTAAGTCTTGTTGATGGCAAACACTCAAGACAACGAACTGCTAATGAGCAATCAACGAAATAAATCCCTGCTTAATTCAGCAGGTCAAGTGATAAAGGTTTCTACTGTTTTTGGCACATGGGTGCGTCCCTGGAACCTCATTGCAAATATGTCATTTTGAGACTTCAATATTTTGTCAACGAGTGTTTCCAATTCGACTTTGGTGCTAACTGATAATCAATCACTGGTATCTACTGGATTTGGTACTGTGTTATGTTTGATTCAATAAATTTCTATAACTCTTCAATTCCATTCATTGTTTTGAAAGCCATGAAAACATAGAAAATTTTTAATTTGAAAACTTCTGAAAATCGGCACATAATGTCAGTATCACGAGTTTCATGATCTGAATTTAAATTTATCACATGTACTTCAGTCCGGAAAACACCTTCAGCTATGTGAAATCAAATGAAATATTGACAGGTCATATTTCCACGACTTTCCATGACAATTCCAGGTTTTCCAGATATGGGGGAGTCCTCCCTGGTGGAAAGATCAGTGCAATCAGTACGGTTGATATCAGTACGAATAATATACTGATATTAGTCAAACAAATGTAGTGATATCATTAAGCATACTGATATTAGTAGTCCCAAAAACCAGTATATACATGTATGTAGTAATATCAGTATAGAATCATACAGTGAATCATATAGTGATATCCGTATATAATCATACTGATATCACAAAGCATACTGATGTTAGTAGTCCCAAAAACCAGTATATATATAGTGATATCAGTAAAAAAATCATACTGATATTAGCAGAGAATCACATACTGATCCTTTCTCCAGGGCTGTTTAAGGTTTTTGTTTAGCTATAGAAACAAACCATTGAATGACTGGAAAGCAGGCAAGATGAACCAATTAACTAAGGACCTGACAGTAACTAATCATTCGTGCTAACAAGGGCAGTTTCCTCCCGTAACGCCATCTGGTGGCCACGCAGCGAAACTGCATCCAACTGAAGACAACGCCACTCTCACAAAATGCATTTGTAAGAACAGGCCATCGTCTTTTATTTCCCCTATTTCTCTCGATCGAGGCAGTAAAAATGAAATATTCTGGGCTTTTATTATTCAAATGTTGCGTATCTGCATAATAAATCCACCGCAAGCAACGGGATGAATGAGATTCATGGATTTCAAAAGCAAATTCATGTTGGAGTAATACATTTTATTTCAATCTCCCACCCACCCCCTCCCCCTCCCCCTCGCACACTTCAACATGCGAAATGTTCATTAAATATCATCGAAAAGATTGCTGGTTCCCCTATTGAAGTCCAGGCCAGCCCCAGATAGGGATAATCTAGGGGAATGGTTTGGGTGGAGTTTTGCCCAACAAACCATTTTGATAAATCATAAATGAATGGAAAGGGAAAGTCTTTCACATTCCGGAATCTCGTTTTAACGAAATGGGTGTGTCTGACATATTAGGCAGTAGCTCAGGGACTATCTGAATCTTTATTTATTTGATATCCAAAAATAACCCTGGCGGCTTAGTAAATTAATTAAAAAGTAGGCTGCTGGTGGCCCGTGTGGGGACGTCTATCAAAAGTCAAGTTTTCACCCTACATAAGTACCATAGTTTTAACACGGTTCAGTGTTCTTGTTAATTTATACACGTAATAGCATTTTCTAATAATTAATAGTTCACTGAGTATTTGTAATAAAGTTCCTAAAACGAATTCCCCGTGATTCCTTTAATTTCATAAATTTAAAGAAATGCAAAATTCGTTTCATATAATTTAATTACGTAGTCATTTAATTGTGTAGTAACAATTATATAATAATTATTCGTATAATCGTTAATTTATAATAGCATTTCCTAATAATAATTCACTGAGTATTTGTAATAAAGTTCCTAAAACAAATTCCTCGTGATTTTTTTTTAAATTTCATAAATTAAAAAACTGCAGAAATCGTTTGATATAATTTAATATATATAATATAATATAATTTTGCGATAAGATTTTGATGGTGCGCGCAAAAATAACTATATTCATTAATGTTCTTGAGTGAAATTAAAAGCTCAAAGTACTTGAAATTTCAAATAATAATAGGACTGGTTTTTAACGTTATTTAAAAAGTTATCTAAAGTATTCAACAAAACTCTTTCAACGCTCTACGTATGCATCCTCTTAAACGAAGTAATGGTCATTATTACTGAAAACTCTTCAAAACAAACCTTAAAAAATAAAATGTACTAAATTAATGACCATACTCGTAACGAGTCAAACAACTGCTAAATCGTTAAAAAAACAATTTTCCGTCACTGAAATGTCTGATTTTACATAATTCATTCCATCAAACGCACTGTTTGACGGTTGTGACTTTTAAGACAAAATTCAAGAATTAAAAGAGTTTTTGCATCCTTCCTTCGGCAACACTTTCAGAAAAAACCACAAAACGTCTTGCACCATTGCAATGACAAGTGTTGTCAGACAAAGTGACAACAAAATGCTAATTTGCATACATTCCGCTCACTGCTTAACACTGTATAATTTTTTCGTTTCAAACACCACTGACCGCATATCTCTTCCGAAAAGTCGATTGCCTCGCGATACTGACCAATGGTCACCGCCCGACTCGCCAAACCGGCCAGAGAAAGGAAACAATGTTCGCAGGGTTCAAGGGGTTATCAGGTGGCATTGTGCTAGCTCCTAGATCTCTTATCTGTTGCTTCTCCATACACCACCACCACCAAGATCGCTCCGAATTGAAAAATCTCAGCCCTTCCCAACCTTTGCACCCACCTGTTCGCGCATGCTACTTACATATTTAAGATGTGGCACACCCATGAAACGCATGAAATCCACGGATGCCAGGGGCCACCCACACCAGCACCTCATTCTGTATGCACCAGAAGGCCCACGAGGCACCAAGATCAAAGGATGCGTTTTTTAAAATGTGTTTATAAGCATTTTATGTCGGCATTATCCGATTATTATCTATCTCTGTCCTCCCCCCATAAAGTAGATTCCGTGAAATAAATGCCACCAATTTCAATCAGATTTATTCGCGAGTGCGTTTCTGGTCCAAGACATGATCAGCAGTTGAGCAGACATTTCAATTTTATCAATATGCTAACCACGCAGTACGAGGGGGGGAAAGGGTCCTCCCAACTGCTGGTGTGGATTAACTACGAAGTTGTTGGCCATTAAAAACGACCCCATTTAATCATTTATTACAGAAAGTAATTTTCAACATCGATCGATTTCCATTGGGCGCACATAATGGCCAATGCCGCCAGAGGATGGAAGGCAAATTTGGATTTGTCAATCGGGGAAAACTGTTGTAGATTAAGTGCGGTATTAAGAGCTTATGGTAATTTCCCCCCAATTACAATATCCATAAACCCCGTAGTGGCACGATAACTACGTAATTTCCGGAATTCGTTTGGCAAAAAGACAAATTTACATTTAATGGCAGTCAGTCATAACAGGATGTGGAAGCGTGGTAATAGACAAGGATCGGTGCCAAAATTAGCCAATGAGATGATGCATAATAGTTTTAAAACCTGTCAGATCATGAAAACGAAATTTCAAGATGGCCGCCAAAATTATGATGCATTTTCAGCTAAGTTACGTGATTTTTAATCAGTTAATGAACCCCATTTGATAGTGCCAGGATTCCGTAATGATGCTCTTGCAGAGATCTTGAAATTTCAAGAGCAATAAACTTTTCGAACTAGACACAAAATGGTCACCTCCCTATTTGAGAAAGTGAAACACTTAGAATTCAGTCACGCCCACAGGTTGTGGACAACGTTAACAACCTGCAGCAGGTGGACACATATCAAAGACATCGAATGATTTCCTGATATTCTTAGTAACATTTCAACATCATCACAGAATTGTTTTCTGTTATGTTGGTCAAACAAATTCGCAATTTCCCAGACATTTCCCTGACTCTTATAGGTTTTTGGATGACTTTGACCATCAAAAGTGTTTATAGAAATATACGAAAATGACATTTACCAAATACTGACATATTATTTCAAAAGTTGAAAGTTTGACATACTAACAGAGGAAAGTAAGGGAATTTCCCTGTTATTGCATCAGTGACTAGATATGCCCTCTTGAGCAGTTATCATAAACTGGTATAGTAGCTGATGAGAATATCCCCGATTTAAAATTTGAAAATTACCCTGACTGAGTTTTTTTTGAAAATTCCAAGTTTTACAGGTCAAACAATTTTAACAATTTAAGAATTCAAACATGTGATGAGATTCTCTATTTAATGAGACAGTCAGTCAGCAGCAACTGGAAGTACAGCCAAGGATGTGTGGCACTTAGACCACCAGTAACACAATAAAAAGTACCAGAGCAAGGGTTACATATTACTTTTTGATGTACACCTACAAATTAAACCACTGAGGAGAAATCCCGGAGAATGTGACTCCTAAAGGTCGGTTTAGAATTCTCCAATTGTCGTTATCAATAGATGTTGCATAGTGGTTTAAAACCTGTCAGATCCTGAAAATGAAATTTCAAGATGGCCGCCAAGATCATAATGCATTTTCAGCTCAGTTACGTGATTTTTAATCAGTTAATGAACCCATTTGAGAGCAATCCTGCAAGTGTTCACTTTTATTGGGAGTTACTGTCTAATTGCACAAAAAATTATATAGGTGACTGGTTCATCTTCTTACACGAAGTTGGAATTAAACAGGAATGAGAACTGATCGCTGAAGCACAGATTTCATTGACCAAGACATCCATCCATTCTGTGAGAAAACATCTGTTTGGTCCACTACAAGGGAGGTTTCTCACATGACAATCTCACTGACCCAGGTTCCCCCTTAGCGAAACCAGAGGCCCGAGGCCAAACCCGCAGCCGGCCATCAATCAGATAAACCGAAAACATGAGGGTGAAACGAGGGTTACACGAATAACATAATGGGGCAGGCGAGGGGTAACAAAAAATGGCCCGGGGGCGATGGGGGAAAAAAAAAACGGACAACTAAATCTGGCAAATAATAAATTTCACGAGTAATGTCCCTAGTCAGGTGGCCGACCATTCTACAAGATTTCCTTCAAAGCTCATGGCAACCAGGAGCCACATGTCTAATAAAAAAATGCTGGTTTTCAATAAGGTTTTTTCCCAACCTTTTTCCCCATTTTCCTGAGAAAATCCTTGAATTATAAGACTACATTCACCCGGATTATTATAGGTAAGATCATTTCCATCAAATAATAAGTTAATGAATTCGGCAAATAAACCACAAGTAATCGCTCTTAAAAACACTGATGGATTTATTTTATCTACTTATTCAGCTTACTTGGAATTTAAACAAATTAAGATCTTATAGCAAATGATCAGCTTTGCGGGCTAGAGAACGGATCTGCAATTCTTAGGATTTAATTCACTTAGTGATGCCTGAAGCAATTCGTAAATATCGAAACCCTACTTTGCTAACAAAATCTGATTTAAAAAAAACAATGTTTTCCTTCCATTTGGTACCATAGTGATTCATTATGGAAAAATCCATCCAAAAGGTAATTGATGTTGAAAATCCGCATGTTCTTGGGTTCGTATCTGATTACGAGTAATGTGGCAAGTTGTTTTCATAATCCTCTTTTGAGTTTGCGTTCCCTTTAAGGAAATCAATATTTGAAAACTGGAGTGAACTGAGATATAAACCTCGCAATTATCCTCGTATTTCAGATTGTTACGTAGCTAGGAGATAAAAGGAACCAATGGAGAATCCTAGTCTTTCAAACTCAATGACGGGAAAAGAAGCTGATTACATGATAATTTTTAACACAATTTGGCTAATCTTTAAACTAGCTTTCAAATATTGGCCATGCAAGGTGACCTACTTCCTCCCAGGCTCATTCTCTGGCGGGGGGCGAATCATTCGGATATCCGCAGAATGGCACCAAGCGCTCAGTGGTGGAATTCAGCCAACACAGTGTCGCATAAAATTCATGTACATACGTCAGAGCAGACCTTATGATGTGTTTTTAACCCTCCCCACTTCCCTTGTAACCCTGCCTGATGATGTAATTTATGAATGCTCCCCTTTGACCCGTAAGGGCAACGTGTTTTTGTCCATCCTGTCGAACTTAACATGACAATATGAAATACAAAAAAAAACGTATAGCAAACTAACAGCACTGGAACCTTAGTGCAGTTTTAGTAATATTCCTTGTAGTTATGTACATTAATAATTTCGTTAATTAAGCATTTCGGAAACAATTCCAAATCTTAATTATCATTTGATTAAATTCTAAGGAACAACAAGTTCACGAAACATTCCCAACGAGGGGCTAACATCTCTTGAAACACATCTGACTTCAATGAGATTTCAGTGGAACTTCGATGAGATGTCATTGATTTCAGTGGAACTTCGATGAGATGTCATTGATTTCAGTGGAACTTCAATGAAATGTCATTGATTTCAGTGGAACTTCAATGAAATGTCATTGATTTCAGTGAAACTTCAATGCGATGTCATTGATTTCAGTGAAACTTCAATGAGATGTCATTGATTTCAGTGGAACTTCAATGAGGTGTCACTGATTTCAGTGGAACTTCACTGACTTCAAAGACTTCAACCAACATGTACACCTGACTTCAGAGGATGTTAGCCCCTCGATTCCCCACATGGTGTACATACAGTTTGAAATACGAAAACTTCTTGCAAACTAACAATACCGGAACAATTTCAAATAACATCACGTGCACCTTAAAAATTCAGTTAAATCATGACGCCATTCGTTTTAGTGTGCCATTTTGGGGAACAATTCCCAAATCTTAATTCTCAATCGATAACATTTAAAAGAACCGACAAGTTCACGTGTACCGAAATCAGCACAAGTGGTAAAGCAAAACAAAACATCTACCTGCAGTCAGCCCACGTTAATCGCACTTCCGGTCAGGCTCGAACATCCCTGGGGTCAAGACCCAGCACCCGTGCTCGGATTGTGGCAGAAATCGAAGGCACCTCCTGGTCACGACACCGAACAACACGTGTTTTTCACCCGCGCGTGTTGACCACTGGTCATCGGCCGAAGGCAGGCTGGTAAACACCGCTGCTCAGCTGCTGACACCGTGTCCACTCCTCGATCAACCTTCGCCATGAATGAAGGCACGCAGAAAAGGAGCTTGAAGAGGGAAAAATGCTCTTTGCATTGCTTTGTCAGGATGACGATGATGCTGATGATGGTGGTGGTGGTGGAAAATATTTTGGACCGAGCTTACTGCTGGTTCTCAGGGGAGATTTTATGCCGGAGCGATTGTTGGGAGAGGAAGCCAGGAGGAGACTCTGTTCCATGTGTGTTCAACAATTAAACGTCAGGTACGGAACCGTGAACAGTCAGGAGTGGCAATTAATAGGAAGACGGAAATACGGACGATGAAATGGCAGGCTGGACCTTGAAACCACCTGCATCAGCAATTCAGAAACTAAAAAATCTGGATCAAAATTGGACGAGGTCCACATCCACATTTCTGTGTACAAACGCCAGGATCGAGGGCATTCCAGGAGAACATTCCAGAGAATGGGCCATCCATGAAGGACGTCCTGGAATTTATGATTTTTACCCTCGTCCCTCCCACCTCCTCCTCCTGCCTGATTTGAATAAAAATGCACGATGTTATTTCATGTTTATTTTATAGGAAATAATCGACAGTGATACCAAACAAACACAAATCATCAGTCATGCAAAATATTAATTTTTTCAGTTTTCAGTCACTTTTAGCCAGTTTTTTCAGTCATTCCTTTCTTATTAAATTTGAAAATTCCAGGTGAAAATCCGGACGTCCTAATTCGTCGAACTCCTCCTCCCCCTCCCCCGTCCCTTACCCGGCCGTCATTTATGGATGACCCCAAAGACAGTTTTACGACCTCAAAAAATAGTTATCAAATTTTTCCAGGCAATTATCAAGATGGCACAATGGCATTCTCTGGTTGTTGGAGGGCGCTACATGTACCTAATTAAATTAATCCATGCATAATTAAGTACGATGTCTATGTCGTAAAACGAGGCCCCATGCAGCCCTCCTCGCTGAAGCAATCCTTAGCCAGAAACGTTTCGAAAACCGGCATGGCACTAATTTATAACATAAAACATAGAAAACGTATTCAGAGTCACGCGTTTTCTGGTGAAGAATTTCGAGAATCGACATTAAAAATACAGGCAAATAACACCGAAATTTTAACGGTTTGAACGGAGTACGTCATCAATATTCATTTTTGCACTTGCATTCCTTTCATGCACTTGCAAATGTTGACAAAGAACATCTGTTCCAATTGGGACATTCCGCTTTTCTTTATGTATCTACATGTATATTTATAGAACATTATTACAATTTATTTTTGAAAAAAAAACCAATGACGCCATTTCAGAATGTCCAGGATGGCGTTTTTCAATAATTCGAAGAAGAATGACCAATGCGTGACATCTTTTATGTAGCAGGATGATATCCAGTCACAAAAATGACCTAAAATAATCATATTTGTATTGTATTTAGACTTAGTGCATTTCCGAATTTACAGACCCCACCTTCAACCCAAGGACGAGCATTATGGACGACCCATAATATGTCCATTTCGACACAATTCAGGGTCACCTCTTGAGACCATGGACCTCCAACATGGATGTGGGCCAAAAGGCTCTGGTCGCAGTAATCATTTGTCACGGTCTTAATCTTTAAAACCGAAATTCAGTTTAAATAACAAGTGATTCTAATAAAAGAGAGGTTTGAGGTGGTTGGTAGTAGTACCATTAACCCAACAACGACGTGGTCACAAGTTCATCTAAGATTTAGGGACATAATGGACATTCCAGGTTAGCAGGAAACCAACGAATGACCAAAGCAATCGGCAGACTTAAAGACCTCCGACAACTAGAACGGGATATTTCCAGGACCACCCACTACGGGGGAAAGGTCCTTGATTTGACCTTAAATGATTACAATTCACTCTTAGGAAACTCAAGATTTGATATTATTGTTTAAAACACCTGACAAAATGGCGCCTGCAGATGCTCATTTGTCATGATTTGGCAAAAGGGAAATACCCGAAGATCCCAGCGCCATCTATGGAGCATTTTGCGAGGACCACCCACTTTTTAAATTCCTCCAATGAGAGCAAATAATTCGCTTCTTTACAGCGCTTTAGATTAATTTACAAGTGTTGTTAAAAAACGTGTGGGAAAACTCCATCAAAATCTAAAAGTTAAAAGCTTCTGGTCATAAATGCGTTCGAGTGAAAAAACGCCTTAATTGAAAGTGGTCATTATTGAGCCACACGGAATCAATATCGCCCATTGCGTTGACCGGAGTGAACGGCAAGGACCAATAAAACTATATTACTTTGGAGGGATGACCCTAGGGTCAAGTGTGAGGGGGGAGGGTCATTCATCCCCGTGTTCTCCAAGGTGAAGGTGGGAGGCAATTGTTGGTCAATTTATCACGGAAATGATACTGATAAACACGCTGCATGGGTCAATGGACACTTAAGCCTAAGACAGATTAAAATCTTTAAATAAATTTTGTGGCAAAATGTCTCTATATCAACAGTATTTTAACTGGATATTTAGGAGAAAACTTTAGGAATGTTTTAATTTTTTAATGTAGGTGTTTAGATTGTGTTTTTTTGAAATTTTGTCCAAAAAGCTTTTCGGGTAACTTTTTTTTGTAGTAAAAACTTAGTACGAATAACACGAAGGGAAGAATTTGAAAGTATAATCGTGTTAGTAGGTGTCAGTATCAGGATAGCTATCACTAAAATGTTTTACATTGGTAGTAATTATGCGTACCAAAGATAACTCACTCTTAGCTCCATATCGACCAAAATTAAAATAATGATAGCTCCTCCGCCTTCCCAGCTGTTGTCATGACAACAACTTGACCTCGGTCAACGTTTTGCAATGAAAACATCTTGGAGTTTCTGCACTGGTGAATTTAATTGCATATTCCGGAAATTAACCGCACACTGATAAATAAATTGAACAGTTTCCTCAGTACGCTTAAGTCTCCAAATTCAATAAGAAATTTAAAAAAAATAATCAAAATACGAGATTAGAAAGCTTGAGTCCTCAAATCCCCTTACAGCTGCTTTACGAAAGCATTACTTTCTTCAAATTTAAAAAGTCATTAAAAAAAAGTCATGTTATTCAATTGGCAAATAAACCACGAAAGTATCGCCCAAAAAACATAAACGACTTATTTTTTGTTTCAGAAAATAGGGTGATCGAAGTATGGTAAATGATCAGAAATCAGAAATGAAAATAGGCCTACATTCAAACTAAAAAAATGTGGACTGCATTAAACACAAGTGTATCTTTTAAAGCTTGTTGGAAAATGCTGTGAAAATGTAATGAATTTTATTGGTGTGGAAATGAAGGAATCACCAAACAATGTAATGATCTAGAGGTCATCTGGAAGCTTTTATGAATTGAAAATAATTAAAAAAATTTTTTTTGTAAATTAGCTTTTCTTTAAAATATAAAATATACAATACTTTTCATTGTGAAATTTAGAATGTATTGTTTTTTTGCAATCTACATTGTGTTTAATAATTGCAACTGTTAACAGATACATGTAATTTATGTTCTGGTTCGATGTACATGGCGATTACTGGAAGGATGGAG
This sequence comes from Rossiulus vilnensis, assembly GCA_034700785.1. Lineage (NCBI taxonomy): Eukaryota > Metazoa > Arthropoda > Diplopoda > Julida > Julidae > Rossiulus > Rossiulus vilnensis. The sequence continues at coordinate 12,274 of JAQIXS010005062.1, forward strand.
GAAACTAAATAGAAATATGTTCAAATTCATACATTATGTACCAAATTACAACGACTCTACACGATGGTGTACCCTGGTGGAAATATCAGTTTAATCAGTACATTAGATATTAATAAAAAATACTGATTTCAGTAGTACCAAAAACAAGATATATACTGATATAAGTATAGAATCATACTGTTATCACTAAGGTTATACTAACATCAGTATAAAATCGTACTGATATTAGCAGAAAATTACAAACTGATCTTTTCTCCAGGGCACAGACAGCTGTGATCATTGTGATGCAGTACAAGTCTACCGATATTAGTAAAAAATACTGAAACTAACCATACTGATATTACTAGTCCCGAAAACCACTATTATACTGATATAGAAGCAATATATATATTTATACAGTGATATCAGTACAGAATCATACTGATATAACTAAAGCTATACTGATATTAGTAGAGAATTACATACTGATATGTTCTCCAGGGCACAGACAGCTGTGATCATTGTGATGTCAATTAATCCTGGCTCTCACAATTTATGGACATTAAATAAGGTTGGTCTCAGAGCATATATCAGAACTGATGACACGAGGGGCATGAACATCTAATTTTTTTTTTCAATTTGTTTTTCCGGCTAATTTCTTTACGATTGCAACTGGGTCATCCCCATAGTAACAAATGCTTTTGGCAATCGCAAATAGCATTTTAGAAATGATGTTGGCAACTATTCAAGACTTATCCAAGCACTCGAAAAAGCGTTCAATCCGAAGATTTTCCTGAATAAATCAATGCCAGAATATGAATTCTTGCAACAGAAATGTAATTGTTTCGTGAAATACGATGACGACCCAATTATTTCCGAGATAATGATGTGCGATTATTGAACTGATCCATCGCTTGGTGTAAAATTATGTCATTTTTGATCTTGGCATCAGTAGGCCTATTGGCAATTGTTAAAGGTTGCTACAGGGAGGATTCGGACTTACAAACAATTATTTCCATTATTAGGCTTGTTTCATGTTACCTAAATAAAATAAGGTGTAGGTACATTTCGGCTTATTACTGGCGCTTAACCCTTTTCCACTAATCTCGCAATAAAACGCTAATCCGGCTTATTTTTAGCTTTAATCCAAGCTGGCAATTGCATCTGGGATAGTGTACCAAACATGGGCGTAGGAAGGGGGGGTGCCAGGGGTGCCAGGCACCCCCCAGGAGGTTGACTGGCACCCCCTAGAAAATTTC
>JAQIXS010005063.1:0-13509 GCA_034700785.1 Rossiulus vilnensis
TGAAATTTTTTTCTAGGGGGTGCCAGTCAACCTCCTAGGGGGTGCCTGGCACCCCTGGCACCCCCCCTTCCTACGCCAATGTGCAGACGAAAGTAACTAATTTTACCTTTTTATTTTAATTTTTATTTTACATTCAGGTAAAATCTGGTCACACAGACACCGGAAGTCGGAATATACAAGTTGGTAAAACTCAATCTGACCGGGAGGTCAAACTGTGGTCAGAGTTTGACCAGATTTCGGTCAGCGTTGGTAAGACCGGCCATAAATACGGAAGATTAAAAAATGACAAAATTAAATCAGGAAAAGTGATGAGAACGAATTTTCCTAGCAAGTTTTCTAATCGTTAAAAATAATGAAACATAAGAAACTGAAAATGTGGGTAGATTTACATGCATGTTGGTCGTGCAAACATCTTGCATTTTTTCATAATTATTTATTGGTCCTAAATATACTGTATATTCAAGAATTTGAAATTTAGCAGCAATGATACTAAATTAGGCCAAGGTCAAGCAATGTGACATCTTTTCGTCACGTGAATGAATTGCTAAATAAATTACATGTATATGTAGATTGACACATATCATATTAAAATATGTTGAAATGAAATGTTTAAAATGTTGTTACAATTACAAGTACATGTACATGCACGACCATAACCACTTGTTTTTACCTATTAAACTTAGTTGATTTTTCGCAGGCCTTTCGAAAAAAATGTACGCAATGCTCCAAATTTACATCTGATTTTACTGCCCTATTACCGCCTTTAAAGAGGAGTATTAAGAGAGAGATGATGACGGATTTCAATAATTTTCAATGGAAAGGTAGAGGTATTTTTTTGGTCACCATATGAATGTGTGGGCAATTTTAAAGAACTTTTATTTCAATCATTTCATTGAAACCATTAACTTCCTTGGAAGATATTGGGGGTTACAGTTCTGTGTTAAATGTTCATAGCTGATGTTTAGGCATCAAGTAGCAGGTATTTGGCTCAAATACATACCAAATTTGCTAATCCCATCTGTAATACGCTTCAAATCAACACTGTAGTACACTTCACTACACTTCAATGAACTTGTTTAATGATCAACAAATCAAATGTTCAATTAGGCAGTCCTTCATGGTTACCGTGATAATTAATGCCTGATCATCCATTATTAAGCAGTTAACACAGAACATTTAAGCCCTTGTATTTTGCCAAGGGGTTACTGGTAACAATAAAATGATTGAAATGAAAGTTGCTTAAAATAATCCAAAAAAATGACCAAAACCATGACCCCTTCCATTGAAAATTCTTGGCATCCGCCATTATTCCTCTCCCCCTCCTTAATATTCCCTTCCAAGTACCCCATGTCAATGCTGACTGTCATTTTGAAATTCTTATGCATGCATTCAATAATGACAGAGATAGGCTCAATTCATTTTCACTGATACAAGCTATGCATGCATAAAGCAGTACGTTAAAAGCCAAATCAATTTCAAGCGATTACTAGATAAGCTGCCGAATTATCAGATTTGCCAGAAGGATTTCCACAATCCTTAAAAATTGGCAAGCGCAATAAAAATAAGGTCAAAGCCAAACATTCTCCAAACCCTTGTTATCGCAAGTTTGGAAAAAAAATCCTATTGTTAAATAAATTTAAAAAAAGAACTATGTACAGTCTAAGTGTGCAATCTAACAGTCACGCCTAGAGCATGTGATAGTTCCAGGGCTCTACACTGAAAAAATCGATTAAATGCTGAGAATGATTATAAAATTGATTATTAATAATTAATATTAATACAGATGTTTTCTGGAGAAAAAGTATTATCATCTATAAATAATTTAAAATTATTTTGAATTATTGATGATATCATTCAAATAATTACAACAATAAAAAGTATTTCAAAATTGTTTTACTATTTCACATTGAATTGAATTTCAACAGTAATGTATTGGTAATTCTTCCAATTATACCGAAACGAATTGCATTCGCTATTATGTCATTTTTCGGAGTAAAATAATCGCACTAATTAATAGCTTGTGCTATTTAGAGATGGTATTATCAATATTGTATTAATATATCAAAATCGTAACCAATTTGTACCACTCGTGTATTTTCTGCTACTTTGCGCCCCTTTCTACATGCATGGTTAACTCTGCACAAAGGGCGGAAATGGTTTGATTTAGAAAAAAAAATGATAAATAAAACTAATAGTAATACTCGGAGTGAAACAAATCATTTCTTTGAAGCCCTTCATCATTGTGTAAAATAATTTCATTGTAGTTTAAACAAATTCAAAGTTTTCGGTATAATTCTCAGTTAGCTGAGATTAGAAAGATATGATGGTAAGACTAATCTGCAACAACTACTAAGAATATAAAAACAATAAATAAAGAAACGAATAAAAACAAGCCACACAAGTTGACTTTTTAATTTACGCAAGCATCACAAAGTTGTGCCCATAGGAGGAAGTGATTGACGGAGTCAAAGGCTTTAGAAACATTTGCCATTTGTTCTTTCGAGAGCAGATCGTTCTCCGATGCCCGTTCCATTATCCCCTCAGCTATTATTGATAACTTTAGCTTAACCATTACCGAGACATGAAGTGTAGTCATGCCCTGGGCACATTTCCTTAACTAAATACGCCTACTTAAAGTGTATTTATGCACAAGGGACCCTGCAGAGGTCAATATACGGAGAGTTGCCATTGTACGGTCAAGGAACCCTCAAATAGTGGTCAAGTAGGTAGCGGTCAATATATCGAAAAAAAGTAACATTAGCAGTATTGGCTTTTTCAATGGATCCTGAAAAATCGGTCAATATAAGCAAGTGGTCATATTGCAAAGTGGTAAATTTCATTGGTCTCTCTGTACATGCTTCTCTGAAGCATATATTAATGTATATATATATATGCTTCAAATATATAGGCCTACATTTATGGGGATCATTATCATATAGGTCGGAGTATACAGTGTCACGAAAGCGACATGCAATCCGAATCCCAAGAAACCTTGTGTCCGAGTACAGCCCTGTGACTTTTTATAATTTTATTACTTAAAACGACGTCCAATAACCGACCAAATAAGTTGACCTCATTTTTTGCCATTTTTTGGCCAATCTTCTTTGGTATTGATCGAATTTCAACTGCATGCTAGCTCTCATTTTTACTGCTGAAATTATGTCTGTCGATCAAATATTTTGACTCCTATTTAGACTTTTTTGACTACGTAGGTGTTGTAATTTTTATGCGGTCATGTTTAGTCATTTGTTGTTGTGAGTCGTTGTCGTTGTAATTTTGCACGCATCATGGTTTTGCGAAGCCAGTAGCGAAAATAAATTTAAATTGTAGGACTTAGTAATTGAAAAATGCGAAGAGTGAATAAAAGCAGGCCAATTGATCCGCAACGTTTACATTTATCCAACTTTGCTTATTCATAAAGTAACGTATCTTATTTATAGTAAAATTTATCTCAAACTAATTATATAAAGAATTTTTTTTAGATGGCAGCTGTTTTTCGAGATGTTAATTCTTTTAATAATTTTGAAAACTATCTTCAGAATGAAAGTTCCATGCTTTCATTTCAAATACATGTTTAGAAAATTAAATACATTTACGATACTTTGAGCACCTGACTAAGGTGACCGCCTCTTTAAGTGGTCACCGTAGATAGGTTTCACTGTATTTTAAAACCGTTATTTTTCACAGTTTTAAACAATTTATCCCCTATTGAGGTGCATGCAATGTAAGAAACACTTGCTTTACAGATTTTGCATTATGTTTTGGCAGGCCAATAAGGGATGTGACAGGAGTATATCATTTCCGAGTCCAGGGTAAAAAATGACCACTAGCCAAAGGAATGGACGCTGAAATTGGCTCGGAGCTCTGAAAATATTTGCGTATTATTTACAAGGATTCGCATTAATAGTTTGTATTAACTTATACATTTGCATTGTGTTTTTCATAAATAATGAGTTATTCGAATCCATAATCTATAAAAATAGTTGTTAATGACTTATAGGTTTCAAACACAAACCATTAAATTCTTTATTAAAATTTTAGAAACATTTTTATAAAAATTACACTTGAAATGTAGTATTTCTGCTCGAGTTTTTAAGACATTTTAATCAAATTTTGTATATAATTATAACTGTATTGTAAAGTACATGATTTATGATTTTATTTTTCAAACAAAAATCTTTTACTTGTTAAACGTTTTTGGAACATCTTTGCCCAAGGCGAGCAAAGTAATTTGTGAGCAAATTACAAATAAAATCTATGATTTGTGATTTCGCTATTAAAAATTAATTTACCAACGGTCATGGCGTTTACATCATCAACATCTAAAAAGAAATTAAGGCAAACGCCAAAAAATGTAGATGTTGACAAAAGGTAGTTTTTGATTATATTTACATATTTATGTGGGCAGTTTAAACATACCTTCAAATAATGTAATCTTATTTATGGACAGCTCTTATAGCAGGGTTATAATTGGTGAATCCTCCACCCTCTATGGTAGTGTTTTTTGTCTAATGTTATTGATAAATTCCCTTTTCATTAATAATAAATGAATAAAGATAAAGAACGCACGTAATAATAGGCTGTAATTGATTTTACCATGTTGGATTCGTTGTCTACTAAGACGTAATAATTTCATTTATACTTTGCAATAAGCAATATTATACGTATTAAACAGATACATACTAAGGTAGGAACCTATTTTCTTCATATTGATACGTTTTAGTAGTGTTTTGGATGAAAACTTAGAAAGAAGCGTTATATATTTCAAACTTAGTTAACCAATCTTTAAATTCACCTTTGTTTTGGTAGTCATCAAAAGTGAAAGAATCGTTTTTGTTTGAAAAAAGAAACAGTTTTGAGCCAGGTTTTTCTAGAAATCCAGTATCAATGTTTTACCATTTTTTTAAAAAATTAAGAAAAAATATTGACACTAGATAATGGCCAGATAATGGCATTATCATCTTGTGAAGGAACCACATCACACTACAGTGAACTGCCAGGATATTATTTATTGTTTCATATTTTGATCCCACTACACTCAAAGGATAGTTTAGTAAATACTAGCCACAAGAACAGGAAGTCGGATTATTGATTGACCGGTGTGTCTTCCCATCGGCTGCAGTTGGCCTTCACATTCCACCACTCATCAATGTCATCGTACGTCTTAACCACTTGTACCCTATCCTGCAAAAGCTTAGCGCACAGCTCGCAGGAGTATAGCTGGTGGCGCAGCACCTGAAATTCAGTTAATGTTTAATGACATCAATGGTAATGCTAGTATAGTTTCTTCCCATCTCTACTTCAGTGTTACGGTGTTCTACCTTCCCTTGGCAAGACCAGCATATGTTCAGTAAACGTGCTAGCCACCAAACCATAACTTACCAAGCACCAAAAAATCAACAAATAAAAATTGGATAGTTTCTTGAAAAATACAGATAGCACTAATCTGATTTCGTTCAAACGACAACAAGTTCAGACGTTATACACCTATGACGTTTAATTAAAAATACATAAACGAGGACTTAGTGAACGAATTGTTTTGTCGAATTTTTTAAAAGTCATATGCGGCACATGCATACAATAATTCAAAACACCCTTTTCTCTTAAAGCAAGTAGGACAGCACCATATTGACATAATTCTTTACTTTATTTTGCCATTAAGGTTTTAATGCTCACTTCTGAGACTGAATCATGTTTTTAAGAATGCTAACGTGGTTTGAAGGTGCAAGGTTTATTCGTGTCCATCCTACTAACATTTGATGTCAAGGTGATTATTCGCAAATTTAGGGGGTTTGATCAAAATTCCAACAATGATGATGTCACCCCCAAATTCCCTCCTTGCGCACGGCTGTTTGCCTGGGCGATTTTTGTTATTTTTCTCTTGGATATCTGCAGATTTTAGTTCATATTGGCATTACGTTCTATGGGAGGCAAGACAATTTTTCCTCTAGGGGTGTCCCAGCTGCTTCTTCATTATTGTTTCATATTGGGAACAGCCCCTACAATGTATTTTCTTCCTGCATTTCATAATTTGAAATTCTCCCAATAATTTATAAAAAAAATAACTATGGAAAAACCATTTATATTTAATAACCATATTTTATAATCCCTTTAAATACCTGTAGCTCTGAATAAATTAGCATAAAAATACAGGCTAAGATGCAGGATCTGTAATCAAATTTTCAAATTTACGACGACTGGGTTGTTTTTAATACTTGTATTTCTAGGCACATCTTTTTTTTATAAAATTGTAGGCAAAAACATTATACGTTTCCTAGTAACGCACCCAAGGCGAGGGGGAGGGCACTGGAGCACGTGCCCCCCTCCTCCTGACAGCCAATAGGAGTCCATGATTTCAAACAAGATAAATAACGTTTTCTTGATTAAATGGCCTCATTTTACTATTATTTCTAAACTAGTTTTGCAACATTTTCGCCGACGGCGTTTCTTTGACTAATGGTAAATATGTACATGTATAAAAGTGTAAGGCCAAAATACCTTACTCGAAACCCAAATTTGCAACATTTTCGCCTAAGGCGTCCATAAACAATCAGAATAATGAATTTGTGCCCCACTGCATGTTCCAAAATTCTAACAATAGTTATTGGTTTTTAAACTTAATAGATCTGTTAAAGGTTGCAAAGAAAGTACTTAGAATGAGGGGCCTTAAAATTATACTGTGCCAGGGGCAAAGTCATTTTTAAATGTAACCAGAATACACTTTAATATGTGTTTGGCCTCACCTTGACAGAGTGACCTCGCTTCCAGTCGAAGTAACGGTTGTACTCTGCAGGGTTGGCGTCCAGGAAAAGCAGGTATTCGGCCAGGGCTTCAGGACTGGAGAAGTCCAGGGCATTGATGTAGGAACCAGAGGGGACGTACAGGGAGTAATCTGCTCCACCGAAAACGACTGGCACGGCCTCGTTGGTCAGTGCCTCCATCAGCTTTTCTGTTACGTAATCCTTGCATAAGATGTTTTCGAAGGACAAGTAGAACTTGTAGTCAGCAATCACCTGAACGATAACATTTATTTGATCACTGCAAGGCTGATTTCCTGTCTTACAAACTATTTTGGTGTTTCTGAACAAATATCAGCTTTCGATGTTTGACCAACTCCAAGATGCTTGCATACCAAGTTTTGTTGAGCCTGACTCAAAAGAATGTCCACCATGCAAAAAGTACAAATTTTTCTTTATCAGGGCTCATCAGGGTGAACCCACCTTAATGGTCACTCACCCACGCCTCACAGACCAAATCACCTGTATCATGCTATTATATTAAGGAAAACGTTTTGCAGAATTTGCTCAAAAATGCCAGTGATTTTGATCCGATTTTTTCAAAATATTGCGTCTAAGACGTTCCCTGTATTATGCATAGTTATTGTATTATTTAGGAAAATACCAGTAACTTTCATTGCAATATTAATAACCAGGTAATTTAAAATTTAACACAATTTCCCTTAGCATATCCTCATTTAATACAGCTGCATTGCATTTTAAGGAAGATATTCTAAATGAGGTACTTCTGATCATTGCAAAACACTGGCAATTTTTAATAATTATACAACTTGTGCAACTTAAGATTTTACATTCCCTTTTAAATTCACTGTGAATATTTTTAAATATATTTCGGATCTATTATTTTTAAATGCCCTTTGCCCGACCCGAAAAGAAGCACACAAATTACACATTTTTGCTTCAAATAAATATTATAATTTCTTAATTTATATTTTTTACCATGTAAATGTTTTTAAAATTTAAAATGAACGGGATATTTACGAATTATAAAAATAACCCAGACCAGACCGGACACTATAGTGGGTGACCAATACTTCAAGGTAACAAATAGATTTAGCATTTATAATAAGCAGTTGAAGCATAAAAATGTACTTTTTTCATATTAGGCTTCCGATTGCCCAAAATGTTACATGGGGGTGGGGTGCTTTTCATAACGTTACGTTACAATTTGGCCCGTATTTCAAAGTCTTTACACATGTATATTATTTTTTGGAATTTATATCAATTAGGCTATTTAAAATAGTTATTTTTTACAATTTTGCACATTTCCCTTTTAATGAATTGTTTTGCTCTACATTTTCAAACATTTTAATCAAATTATGTATGTGAATGTGAATATTGTGAAATCAATTATTCATGATCTTGATTTTCGAAACGTTTTGCCTACGAAGTTTCCGTGCCAATTTAATTGAAGAGAAATGCAAGAAAAATCTATTATTTGTGAATAATTTTCGGCAAAGTCTTGTCTACTAGCATTCTTCAATCAATAATACTGCTTGTGTCAGTAAATTTTCGTATCAAAACTAAAATGAAATCAATGATTTATGATCTTGTTGTTATAAAATGTATCCCACAACTTTCACATTTCAAAACATTTAAAAAAAATGAAATCATTCTAGGAGGGCCTGTGCACCGGTACTAAGAATTGGTAATTTTGTAAATCTTTTTGCAAACATTTTTTAAATTTTTTGTAAAGCTGCAAGTGTTCATGAAGGGGGAAGGAAAGGGGTGTTGGTGATCAACGTTACATAATTAAAGGCGAGGGGTTTTACATTTTGTTACAAAGCGTTACATGGGGGTGGATGGGTGGGCGTCCCTTAAATAGCATTATGCAATTTATGGACAGCCCTTTATGTGTATAAATTTGGATTAAACGGATTGACCCATTCTACCACATAGCATAAATATGCTGTCTGTAGGGCACTGAATAGAATATGACCAATAGCAATATTCACCTTTTTGCATTTCGTGGATCCAAATGGCCGACATGTCAGATTTCCACAGCCACCGTAGATGTCCACCGGAAGACTCTTCTGAAGCCGCCTCACGTAAACCTCGCGCCTTCCTGCCGTTTGACAGTGGCTGACGAACCAGACGGCCATCTTGGATTTGCCAGCCGCGTAGTCACGGCGCTCCTCCTCTGCGCGCTGCTGAGCTGGCAGCGGATTCAGAAACACCTTTCCGAAATGGGCATAGACATCAGAGTCACGTCTGTATGACATCGTCCAGTTAAAGACACCGTTGAGCTTGGCCATCTTGGTGTCGGAGATGTTTAACCTTGGAGGCTCTATGCTGAAGTACACGTAGCGCTGATGTGGCAAGCGATGGGGAGGAAGTTGTGGCCCTATTTCTTTTCCCAGGTCCATTGTTTTGCCGTAGACCATGAAGACCACGGCGTCGCTGTCGTTCAGCAATTGGCGGTCGGTGGTGAAGTGGCAGGGCAGGTCCGGACACGTGTCCGCTCTGTGGTTCTCACCGAACCACCAGAACCATGCCTGGTGGCTGGAGTAAGCCGGTGTCCAGAAAAGGATGCGGCTGAAGTTCTTGTACTCGGGATGATGGATGTAGCGGACCTGGGTGGAGTGTGGTAGACGCATCACCATGTCCGAGGCCACCGCGTGGTAAACCTGCTGGCCAAAAAAAAAATGGTCAGCTGCTGTAGGATAGTACTTTAGGATTTCTCGGAATGCTCTTAGAATGGTTAGAAGTTTATTATGAAACTGTAATGGATGCTCTGGACTTTGTTCTTATTATCTGAAGGGACATGTTAACGTTCTTCAAGTTGACTGAAGTATCATCTAAAAAGCTGCTAGAATTGTTTCATTGACCTAAAGAACTTCAGAAGAAAGTCTAGTTGTAGCCTAAAAAGTTCTGAAAGGGAGCATTCATAAATTACATCATCAAGGGGGGAGGGGTTTGATGGATGTTCGATTGCGATTAATTTTCTGGTAAACATAAGATTCACTTAACAAGAGTGTAAGGAATTCAGGAATGCACACATTTGTATCATGGTTTTATATTTACAATTTTAGAATCAGCGATTTTCTTGAAATACAGATTAAAGAACATCACTTTCATGATTAAAGATATCAAAATGTCTCATGTTAGATGATTTTTGTACAAGTTAAATTAATAATTTTAAATGGTGAGGGGTCTATTTTAAAATGATTACGTAATATTTAGGGGTAGAGGTTGGGCTGTTGGTTACACTTTGTTACAAGGGTGGAGAGGTCAAAAAATCCAAAAAGTGATAGTTTCCAGTGAGATTCACTTATTCCCTAGGTCAGCGTTTCTCAAACTGGGAGTTGGGAACCCTTGATGGGGGAAGAGTCGCGAAAAGTTATTGAATCTTGTTTTTTTTAAGATACAAAATTTAAATAGTACATGCAATTGCAAAAGAAATAAAAAAGAAAAGGTTAATAAAAGGTTTGACTTGTAGAAAGAGGTTGAGCAAAAAGTCAAAAGTATATTTAAAGGAACTGGATATTTATCATTAGTCCGACATCTAGTCGAGTACTGCTGCCCAATTTTGAATCCTATTTGGGTTGGAAGCAGGAGCTAGAAATGGTGTGGTGTAGAGCTGCTAGATTTGTAACTGGTAAATGTCAGTGAGACGAGAGCATTACCTGATGTTAAAGGATCTACAATTCGAGACCTTGAGATCAAGACGGGAGGCTCAAAGCATGAGGCTCTTTGAAAAATTTACCATATCAGGGGTGCTACCACCTACCACCGTGGTGGTAGAAACTGTCATTCCAACCCACTTATGGAACTCAGAACACATTCGGATCCGTATTATTGGTCATTTTCTTGCATGCCATTCGACGTTGGAATGCTCTTCTAAAGGATAACCTTAAGCTGCATGAAATTCAGTTTTATAATGATGTTGATGTACACCCCATTGAGGTGGCAATTACCAAATAATATTGGGTGGATGGATTACACCCCCCTACCACATGGCATTTCATTTGCTGCTAGTAGGTCAATGATTTGATTTAAATTGAATATTGCTTTCTAATAGTTAAATTTTTCAGCACATTTGTTAGAGAAATACTGGCTAAAATCCATTACTTGTGATTATCATATTTTCTTTTAAAGTACTTGTTGTATTACTAAAATTTATTGTTATAGGGATACCACTCCTAATTGCGTCAAGAAAGTAGTTAAGGAGAACTGGTCAAAATTACCAGCAACTAAATAGTATACTCTGCATATTGAAAGCTTCACAGAAATTTTCTTCACAGAGTGCAACAGTATTATTCAAAACTCATTCAGCTATGAAAACCACGTATAAAAGTCGTTATTTAATACATTGTGAAAACTTTGACTAATGTGGTTTGCTCACGTAATCTTGCAGTTATATCAAATAAATTCTTAAAACCAAATTAATTAGGATAGTGTCCATCAGTGCATTATTTTTAATAGATAACCAATTTGATCCACTTACCTGGGTTATGTTTTCTGCAGAGGCATAAAATACGAAAAGCGAGCAAAATGTGAAAATTAACAGCATCTCACTCCGATATTGCTGGTCCTAATTTTGCAAGGCTTCGGTGTATTTAGTGTTTCCCTACCGTTGCACTTGGCTGTCAGTTTTGTGGAATATGAAATTCGAGGTCTTACCAAGTTTTATTTTTTTATTGCTAAATGTTTTCGCCACGCGCAATTCACGTTTTATCAAGTCTTTTCTATAGCCTTCACCTGGCATTTATCGTAGCTTTCAGAAGGAAAATATCGTCATACACTCTTGCGTATATTGTTATTTTATTACTTGTTTTTTATGGATATAATTCACTACGTGTTTTATGATCAAAACTTGCCCATATTAGCAGCTTTCAACGAGATAGACAGTATGTAAGCATTGCACAGGTGCGGTTTCAGATTCTGCATTGAATGCTACAATATGGAAGTTGTTCAAGATGCCCAGCTTGTGTAACAATGCACAGGATTTTATACACATGAATGGAAAATCGTTTTATAAAGCACCCATAAATTTACAATGGCATTTCAAATAGTACCAGTCAATCGGCATAGCTTGTTATTTTCGAGAAGGGTTAGAAATTTGCATATCTCATTAATTTAGTTGGAAAACTATCTGGATGAACAATATTGTAGTAACTTATAATAAAAGTACATCTGAACTGCACACTTTTTAATCGTCTTATGGAAAACGTTAGGCGTACTTCAGAGATATCATATTATCAAATCAAATTTGAGTCGGCCTTCACTGAGAGGCATCGTTAAAACATGTTTAGACGTTATTTTTTATTTGTTTTTGACGGTTTTTTATTTGGACAAATTTCCGTTCAGGGGTAGTTTATATCTATGGATGATGACGGATTAACACATATAGGGAAAGCAAAAAGGGAGAAAAACTGGACGGGCCACATATTTCATGTTGGAGACCCACAGGAATATTCTAAATCTGATTATTATTATAAAAACTAAAGGAAGGGAACACGTATTTTGAACACTAGATACCTGGACCTGGGCAATGAAAATTGGACATTCGCCTGTTATGGTTTTGCGTCTAATAGAATTCGTTTAAAACTGCCAATTTAATCAGACAACCATTCCTCTTGTTTATAAACATATGAATTCAATGTTTTTTTATATAAAAGGAAAACTATTGTCTTGCACGTCAGTTAAAAATTAGCTTAAAATCTGAAATATTTGACATTCCAGAGTTTAAGATCAGTTCCTTTACATGTACAACAGGAAGTGATTTCTGAATGTCTAACGATTATATTGCATTATCTTCACTTAACAGTTCCTGCACGCTAATTGTGATTCATAAATCTTTTACCCATTTGCCAGAAAAAAATGTCCGAAATGTGGAATGCAATGCTTCTGTCAATATTTGCTTTCATAACAGACTTAATTTTCTCCTCTCCAAATATACATTAACAGTAGGATCTTGCAACTATTTTAGTTCATTTCTGTCGAAAACGTTACAATACCTGGGCTTCACTCAGGCAGCAGCCCAATGAGTGCTCAAGACCTAAAATCTGATGGGGGAATTCAATTAACAAGTGATGTCCTAGCAATTTTGAGCAATTTTGAATGCATTTCTCCATTATACCATCCTCGTTAAAGATATACGTAAGAGGTGGCATCAGCTGGGTTCTTCAAGTGGATCCTTGCTACATCTGTAAGGGCCTTTCCTAAACCTTAAACAGTTTTCAGTTTTTTGTTGGGATCTCCTATCACACGCAAATGACCCGTCATCGTCATCGATGATCGCAATATTGAGGACAGATGTATTTTGATCATAGGCAGCTGATCACTACAAACATAATTGAAAATTTCGAACCATTTTATATCAGTTCCACCCCCCCTTCCCCCTATATTATAATATATATATATTGTTACGTCCGCAAACACTTACATTTATTGATGCAAGGAGGGCACAACCGAACTCCGGTCGTCTCCCTAAGGCTCCGCTTCGGTGCCCGAAAATACAACGTGCGATTTCCGCGCGTCGAGTACAGCCGGAGAAACTCCTCTCGGCAACCGACAACTCTCGAAAAAACCGCCGCAACGATTCAACACAAAATTTGCAAACTCAAAAACTTCCGATCACTCCAAGACCAGGGCTAGCTGACCCTATCGCCTTGAAGCTCACACCGGACTGTCGACCCCCGGCCTTGCTTGGCGAACCCCGCCACTAGGGGTCGACATTCCGGTCATGCCCTGCATTCGTGGCACGGCC
>JAQIXS010005064.1:0-13509 GCA_034700785.1 Rossiulus vilnensis
TCTTAACACATTCACGTATCTCAAGAATAGTATCCCCCAAAAGATCTTGGAATACAAGACACCCTTCGAGAGGCTCCATAGATATCTTCCCAACCTGAAACATCTCCGCAGGATTGAGAGCACTGTCTATGGCTTCCTCCCCAAGGGTCTTATGAAAGACTAGCTGGAGGACACGGCAGTTACCGGCATCCTGACTGGTAACTTCAGCGGTACCAGAGGGTACAGGTTTGTAGACAAGACAAGCCGTATGTGGGATACGGCCCAAGTCCGCATTGACGAAACGAAAATTGCTGGGAATCCTGAGGTGGCAGTGTACTGACCATTTAGCAGTATATCATCGGATTCAAGCGAGATGGAGTCGGTGGGTGATGTGAACGCCGTTCGGAAGATGGAGAAGGCCAGTGTGCCCGGTAAGGGAAGGACTCCTGAATCACGAGGCGGTGCCATCCCAAAGAAACCGACCGTCCTGGCGTCCCGGGTAAAGCTGTTACAATAAGCCGTAGAATCCGGGCCATGGATATGGCAGAGGGTGCTTATCCCTAGGAAGACAGGAAGGCGAACGGACGTGTACTGTGACCACGATGGCTCACGTTTTAAGTCAAAGTCCGCGATTAAGCGATACTGCGAGCTGGCCGGAATACTGTTTTTCAAAGTAATTTTAACTTTTCCCCACTGAATACTAGGGAAGAAGTGATAAAGGTGAAACATCCAACGACTGCTCCGACAGAAAAGATTTGGAAAGACAGGAGACTTGCCCAAATGGACAAGACAGGGCGGCGAAACCAGTTACTGAACCGATGGTGGACGACGACAGTGACGAGGACTTCATGTCGTCAGACGATTAGGAACCAGAGGTCAGTTTGGTCGAACATGACCTTAGGACCTATTACGAGGCCCTCATGCATCAATCAATTAGAATCCGGTAAATGCGTATACCGTTATGAGTGGGAAGCCATCCTAATGGTATACGTAGACGATATACTGGTTTTCGCGGAAACAAGACAAGCCCTAAATGACGTACTAAAAAACCTTAAAGGAATTTTTGGCATGATGGATTTAGGCCTGAATACTACGTTCTTGGGACTCCAGATTCTTAAAAATTCATAGTTAGGCACAGTCATGACGGACCAGGCAATGTATATCCGTGAATTCAGCCGACGCATGGACATGATACTTGTCCGAGGCGCCCGGGAACCACTTAAGGTGAGGGCGGTGTACAGTCGGCAACTGCTAAGGAAGGCTACAGAGGATCTGCTTTACTCCTACCAAGGCCTTGTAGGATACCTTCTCTACATTCCCAGGATGACTTAACCAGATCTGCTGCTTGCGGTGAACACCCTGGCGAAGTACACATCGAAGCCAACACTTCTCGCGTGGACACATGCCGAACACCTGCTAAACTATGTGCATAGCACTAGTTCTCAGTGCATAGTGCTCTCGAGGAGTAATGCAACGGGGATCAGAGGCTTTTAAAATGCTTCCTGGGGTTCAGACATTGATACGTCTCATTCAGTGTCCGGATTACTGGTGTTGATCAGTAACTCACCCATCATCTGGAGGTCTGTGCGGCAGACTATAATTGCCCAGTCCACCATCGAGGCCGAAACGATGGCTCTGGTGGAGATGGTGAAGAAGCTTATTTGGCTTGACGAGATCCTTTAGGAGCTGAAACCGGTAATGCCCACGGAGTTTGGAAAGGTGGAGGTCCTCATCGACAACGAGTCGGCGATGATTGCGATTAATGATGCGGTCGAGAATGGCTCCATGAAACACTTTACTTGCAAGTTCCGGTTTGTACGTGATAACTTTAATCGAGGATTGTTCTCCCTTCGATGCATCCCGACGAAGAGTAATCTGGCGGATGCGCTAACAAAGTGTCTGAGCGCATCTCATTTGCAAACCCTAACTCCCTACCTTCAGGAAATAAGGGATGACTCGCCTAATTATAGATAAGATGCAAACGAGTCATGGGGAGTATTGTTAAGTTTTCACAGGGCTTTAGGGTTTAAGGTTCAATCAGCGGCTGGGCCGCATTTCAAACAAATTTAGAAAAAGGGGAAATAGGGGGATGGGCAGTAAGTTTTTCGCCGTCTACCACCATACCTATGAAAGATGATGTCACTGGAATGTGACACTGGGGAACTTTTGATCTTGCCCTTTGTGTTGCCCTGCACCCAATGCAACCACGTGGCGCCTCACTAGAAGGGATCAGCTGACTTGGCTGCTTTTTTGCAAGGCATTCATTGTTTTGTTGTTGACTTAATTTGATTATGTTGACGACTTGGGTGGTCATCTTGCTCAACTAAAATCACTCGGTGCGGCAACAACTTCAATTCAATTCAATTTAACTCAGTACCATACAGTCAGCAACTAAATGCCATATGGCAGGGGGGTTAAGCCCATTTTAAGGAGAAAGCTCCTACGTCAGTTGCGATCGACTTAAACATCATTGTTAAATTGAACTTGAATTAAATTTAAACTATCGTTAGGAAGGTTATTCCATCGTCTAATCGCATGCAAAAAGAAAGACCAATAATAAGCATCCGTATTACTCCGGAGCTCAGTCAGGGGTTTAGAGTGATTATGCCTACTTCTCTTTTTGTAATCAGGGAAGTGAATCAGTGAAGTTTAGCACGAACATTGAAATGCTACAGACTGGGTTTTCTTTCAGGAATTATTCAACGAGCTGGGTACGACCCTCCCGATCGTCGGCACCAAACTGGAAAACCTGGCGATAGACGAATTCGAGGATTTCAATCCGAGGGCCACGAACGGCAATTACAAGTCCGCGCCAACCGTTAACGGAGCGATGAGTTCGGTGCCGTGCAGTAAGTTATCCCCTCACTCGAGTAACCCACTCTAGGGCTTTGGCCAAATGCAGGCATTCCAGGCATCCTATAAATTCATTATTTTCCTATTTTTTGTTGTTTAATTATCCTACGTTTTCCTAATTTTTGTTTAATTATTCTATATTTTTTTCCAAATTTTTGTTTGAGTATCCTATATTTTCTTAATTTTTGTGTAATTATACTATATTTGCCTAATTTTTGTTTAATCCTATATTTTTCTGATTTTTATTTAATTTAATTATTCTGACATTTTCCTAATTTTTGCTAAATTTTCCGAGATTTTCCAAATTTTTGTTAAATTGTCTGAGATTTTCCCAATTTTTGTTTAATTATCCTATATTTTCCAAATTTTTGCTTAATTATCCGATGTTTTCCAAATTTTTGCTTAATTATCCTATATTTTCCTAATTTTTATTTAATTATCCTATATTTTCCAAAGGTATATTTAACTATCCTATATTTTCCTGATTTTTATTTAATTTAATTATCCGGACATTTTCCTAATTTTTATTTAACTTAATTATTCGGAAATTTTCCTAATTTTTGCTAAATTTTCCTATATTTTCCAAATTTTTGTTAAATTATCTTAGATTTTTGCTTAATTATCCTAATTTTCCTAATCGCCGCAGCAGCGAATGAAATTTAAAATGAATTAGATAATAATTTATCGGGTTTTTTGGGGGGAAAAAATCCTACATTTCCTGTATTTTTTCTCGTGAAAAATGATTGGGACGAGTGTTCGAATGCTAAAATTCGTTTAAATTTCAGTCCGACCGCCCCCGTCGCTCACCAACGGCAACGTTTTCGCTCAAACCCCGTCCCACAACACGTTCGCCGCGATGCCCACGCCTCAACCGCAACCGCAGCCTCATTTCAACGACCGGGGAAAAGACCTCTTCGGAGCGGAGCCCTTCGCTCCGTGCGCCCCGGCTCCCGCGCCCACGAGCCCCACTCAGGAAGCGAACTCGGGAACGACGGAGGATCCGTTCGGAATGGGCGACTTCGGACAGGTGCCCTCTCACCTGGGCGCCCAAGAGCTGGAGTCGGCCATCGGCGATCTGGACAAAAGACTCAGCGAAATGAGGGTGAGTTGGGGTCACCTGGCAACAAAGAAGTGATAAATTCTGTAAAATATTCAGGAATCACTATCGCAGATGATACGAACTTGGGTTATAAGCGTATCACCAAAATTACCGGTTTAGCTAATCAACGCCTTAGATTCATTTCATCAAAAGGATATCGTCCAAGAAGGTGTTCCTCTAAAAAGTGATAAATTCTGGGAAATATTTGGGAATAACTATCACGGATGATTTTACCACAGATGGTATTACCCAAATTACCGGTTTGGCAAATCAACGCCTCAGATTTGTCCGAAGAACATTCGAAAATTGCCCTAAAAACGTTAAAGAAATTGGATTATTTATCGTTATTAAAACTCCTCAGACACTGCTGCCCCCAAGAACAATCTTAGAGTAACAGAAATTTCGTTTTGGCAACGATGATGGTGACCGTAAATTTGAATAATTAGAAGACATAATAACATGGCTTGATTTTCGTTTAAAACTTGTTAGAAATGGCGTCCCCCTACACACGTGCGTTCTAATTAATTGTCATTGGCGCGGCCAGAGGGCGCTGGCGCGAAATTCGAATGTTCCACGTTCTGGAACGTTTGTCAGTTCCACAGTTTGGAATTCTCAACATGGCGTTCATGTTGTTGTTTCGTTTTCCTTGACGTTTGAATTATGTTTACAAGAAAGTTTCCGTCTTCACACTCAAGAATTCATCGACTGCGTTCTTGTTTCGTTTCAGGATGGCTTCAGTCGAGGAATATCATTCGGAAACGACGATTTCTCTCTGGAGAGTTTGGATCCGTTGAGCGCGAACAAGCCGGCCTGAGAAAGGACCGCGAGGGTAAATTCAGTAAAACTTCAAAAAAGACGAAAAAAAAGCCGATGTCCATCCGATGGAACCGATCGGTTTTTTGGCCCTTTTCGTTTTCGTTTCCATCTCGATCCGCAGGAATGGAGGCTGAAATGTATTTATACGAAACCCGCTATCCAAACGGATATCGCATTTGTTTTTTTATGTTGCGATTCGTCCGGTAATAATAATAATTTTTCCCCAATTATTCCCCCCCCCCCCCCTCCCCTTTAAAATATACACAAATATGTATCTATATCTCAACTGTTAAAATATGCAAAGTGAAATTAGAAGAGCTGTTGAAAAGATGAATTCTCGATATGCAAATGAGAGGATGGGATTCGCCGACCGTTAAGTGGACCGCGTTACCTGACCGATGCGTTTCCGCGAGTGGGGCAACGGATTGAACGAGATAACAGATTTTCAAAGTTTGCGTACGATTTTGGGTGAGATCTGGATGAAATTTTTTATTTTGAATTCGGTGGAAAATTTGGGTAAAATTGCAGATTTCACGTTTGTGTAAAATTTGGGTAAAATGGCAAATTTTAAGTTACGTAAAATTTGGGTAAAATTGCAAATTTTGAATTGGTGGAAAATTTGGGTGAGATTTGGGTAAAATTGCAAATTCTAAATTAGTGGAAAATTTGGGTAAAATTGCAAATGTTGAATTAGTGAAAAATTTGGGTAAAATGGCAAATTAAAATTTTGTGTTAAATTTGGGTAAAATTGCAAATTTCGAATTTGCATAAAATTGGGTAAAATTTTCACTTTTTGGGCACCATTTTTGGGTAAAATTGCACATTTTAAATTTGGGTGAGATTTGGGTAAAATTGTAAGTTTTGAACTAGTGTAAAATTTGTGTAAAATGGAAATTTTTACTTGATACATTTTCGTGAAATGTATCATAATTATGACTAAGACACGAAAAAGTCTGTAAGACGTGTATTTTGGGATTTTGTTCCACGTTACTCGTGTTGCACCACTAATCGGTAGTTAATATGTAAAGCGCGAGAAGATTATTTTAATAGATTTTTTGTATACTAAATTAATCGTGGATTTTTCAAATTCTATTTTGACGCTTATTTTTATTTCTGAAATTTATTCAGGAATGTGTTTCAAAGTGCCCCTAAGGCATTTCTAACATTTTTTTCAGCTACGTTTTGCACATTTCAGGCAAAAATGAGGAAATTTAGCTGAGAAAATTGTTCGAAACTGTTCTGTAATTTATGTTTGAATTGTGTACTGAACATTTTTTTAGTTCTAAAAATTCGCTAAATAAGTACTAAGCAGTTTTTAATTTCATGAAAATCGTTGATTAATAATTATCATGTGAAAGTATTGCCTTAAATGACGATAAACCAAAATGGCCCAAATAGAAGGGACCGGATCGAGTTTTATTTTTACCTGCTGATAAAGCAACTACGATATGCATGCAAAACACGTTTATAGCAATACTAAGCAAATGCTTTCTTTCATCCCCACCCTCTCGTTAATGCTCAGTAATATTTTTTAATATCCCACTCGAACAGGTGGTTGCCTACGAGATCGTGCTTTTTTTTCCGGGGCCAAAAAATTCAAGTTTCGAGCGAGCAATACGCTACTTTCAGGGGAAGTAATCTTTAAAGTTCGAATCTTGAAAATTAATGGCTCGGATTTTTTGAAAATTAATGGCTTGCCTGGTGTAAACAGGTAGTTGGAATCCTAGAGAAATAACTTCTAAATCCTCAAACGTTTTAGTGTATGGCTTTGTTTCAATCATTGAATAGGTTGTGAAAATACCGAAAGTATTTCAAGAAAACATTCGAGGCCCTATGCACTAATATTCATCTACATCTAAACGGTTTTGATGGCGACATCTGTTCAAACCAATAATGAATTCGAAAATTGCGCTCATGAACTGAAAAAAATGTGTTTGAAACCTGGTGAAGTATTATTACAGCTTTGGATTAGTTATTGCATAGCTTGTGAAGCTGTTTTACGAAAGTGTTCCCTTGAACGTTTTCGTAAAATACTTTCGATAACGCATTCAAACATGTTTTTGATAACGTCAATTGTTGAAAACCAATTGTAAATATGAAGATGTGAAATGGGTGTTAAAACCTGGTGAAATAAGGTGTTTGATTAGCGCATTACTCGTTTTGCGGGTTTGGATTAATTATTGAATTGCCTCATTAAAAAAATTAAAGGGCCCGATGCGCTAATTTTGATCCTTAAAAAGCAATTTGTTCTCGATGATAACAACAGTTAAAAACAATTACGAACTTGAAAATAATGATCTTAAACCGAAAATTTTGTTTAAAACCTGGTGAAATAAGGTTTAAGAGCTTCGATTTAGTTTTTGAATAGCTTATGAAAGTATTTTACGAAAACATTCAAGGGAATGTTTTGTTTTCGTAAAATAATTTCGGTAACACATTAAGAAATGTTTTTGATGATAACAACTGTTAAAACCGGATTAAAAATTTGAAAATAATGATCTTTAACCGAAAAAAATTGCGGAAAAATTAAAAGACCCCATGCAGTAATATTAATCCAATTTTCTGGTATTTTTCCGACAACCTTTTAAAATCGATTTTCAGCTTGAAAACAATGTTTCTTAAACTGATAAATTAGTTTGAAACCCGTTAAAAACCGTCTCGAAAAGTCATTATCGAATCCCGGTGACACCGAGACAGTTTACCGAAACTTATTTTGAGGGATGGGGGTTGAACCCGTACTTTTTCACAAGAAACTTCCAGCTTTATGAATGTTTAGCATAAGTTTATTCGATGAAAATTTTTGTGTGTCGGTTGCATTGTTTAACGCCATTATTATTGTTATCACTATTATTTCCACTTGCCGTTTCAGCTCCACGCGCTCTCGTTTCGTTTACCGCCGCGGTTGGCACGCCAAGTACCGAAGACCTCGGTCGAAAAGAAAAACAGTGAAATTCAAAGGTTGGCTTTTCGTGTTCCCCGCAGACGGGGCTGGATTGCTCAGAAACCGCATTACGAACCGTCCGCGGCAAATCCGCGGAGTTTTCCAGAAAGAATAATGCGAAGCTTCTGGGGGCGAATCCAGTCCGGTCTCCGCGGTCACGTCCGGCTGTCTGACCAGTGTAATATAAAACGTGTACATTCCCCTTTTTTTAATACTTGGTACAAATAACCGCGAAGAGGTGTTACGGTATTTTTAGTAGCCAGGATGGTGATCGCGAAGACACTATTTTATGCAGAGGACAGGCAGCGATGCAAAATACCCTCCCCCCGAAACCCCAGCTGTATGTACGCCCCCTCCTTCTTTTTGCTATTGGATCATGTTAACCAGGTATTGAGACATTAAAACAAAACGATGAGTGTCAATTCTTTACTCAAATCTCTGTCCTCCTTTCGATGCTTCTTTTCCAGGACCGAGGGGCGCGGAAGGCCGGCGTGTTCCTGGATCCGAAGGCTCTTGCGGATGTGATAACAGACAGCTACGTTAAGGGCGTGACAGTTCCGGATTGCAATCTGGAAGGTCTTTCTTTAAGGGTGTAGCATATTTACCAAGATTACAGTTTTAGTTAATCAACACCTTAGATTGGTCCAAAGAATATTCAAAGATTGCCCTCAAAATGTTGAAAGATATTGGATATCTATCTGGACTACTAATATCAGTGTGGCTAATGATATCAGTATTATAGTGGTTTTTTAGTCTACTTATATCAGTATTATAGTGGTTTTTGGGACTACCAATATCAGTATAGCTAATAATATCAGTATTATAGTGGTTTTTGGGACTACCAATATCAGTATGGCTAATGATATCAGTATTCCACTGGTTTTTGGGACTACCAAAATCAGTATGGCTACTGATATCAGTATTATACTGGTTTTTGGGACTACAAATATCAGTATGGCTAATGCTATCAGTATTACACTGGTTTTTGGGACTACAAATATCAGTATGGCTAATGATATCAGTATTACACTGGTTTTTGGGACTACCAAAATCAGTATGGCTAATGATATCACTATTATACTGGTTTTTGGGACTACCAATATCAGTATGGTTAGTGATATCAGTGTTATAGTGGTTTCTGAGTTTGCTAATATCAGTATGGTTTCTGATATCAATATTTTGTTTATTAATATCAGTATACTTTTAAGAATAACTCGGGTTGTTCGGGTTGATCGGATCCGCATTATCAATGATCTTGACCAGTGGCACCGATACTTCACACTAAGACCGCACCAGAGGTTCTTTCCTTTCGATAACTATTGAAACATAAGGCTACTCGCTACGTTCTTAAAATCAATAAGCTTCACAGGCTCGATTTATTGCATAGATTCAAAATCCAAGTTTTTCAAGCGCGCGCAGACGTGATACGGAGCAAAAACTTCAAAATTTGGGCCAGGGTCTCCGGAGAATCCGTTCGACCAAGTTAAAATAGTCGCGGTAATCCTGGAGCCGGTAACCGCAACAGTCACAGATTTACATTACGACTTCGGAATACCGGCCGAATTGATTTGTGCGGATCGCGTCGAAATTTGCACGTTTAGAAACTTTTGCTCGTATAGGATGATCGTCTCGCCATGACCGTGACGCTGGAACGATCAGCGAAAGAGTTGCCCTTTTGGTGATTCAGTGAATTTTCCCTGAGAAATCCAACCAGGGGAAGGATGAAACGTTCGCGGCAAAACTTTGACCGGCATTCGTAGAAATTCGGAAAGCGTAACTCTTATTTCCTCATTTCTCCTAAAATGATGTGAAAATGATGGTCCAAGGGTCATTGGATGGTTTGGGGCCATCCGTAAAGGACGTCTTGGGATTTTCATGATTTTGTTAGTCCCTGTCTGATTCTAATTATACCCAGTTTTAAGTCATTTCTTTCCGTATCGAATCCAAAAATTCCAGCGTCCTACGACCCCCTTCCCCTCTTGTCCGGTTTTCGCAAATATTCTACGGACTTTACCGATGACCCCTTATGCACAGTGCCGGATTATCCAATAGGCCAAGTAGGCACCGGCCTATGGGCCCTACGCCTTTTAGGGGCCCCGCAACGAGGGATCAAAATAATATTGAATTTGATTTTGAGTTTATACAGTTAATGCAGTTTGAGTATACGGGTTGATCCGGCGCTTACGCAACTTCCATTTCTACGAGCACGAAAACACCTAAAGGTATTTTGTAATCAAGAAGTGCATTTTGTTCATCAAGCGGATACGCAATTTTGAAATCGGAATACCTGGTTTTGGGAAAAATTCAAAGCGTTCGAATCGGGCTGAAATTCATCCTGGATCTCCTACGAGAATATAGCCTGCCGTAAAACTCAACATCGGTTGTACGGAAAATGCACTGTGCTTCGAGCGAATTACGCGAGAGATTATCATCGCAACTCTTTAAGCTCAGATTGTCTTAAAAGAAGATGTCCTTTAAAAATGCGACTGGTTTACTGTTGTTTTAAGACACGCTTGAAAGCGCAATAAATGGTTCGCATATCGAGCTATTCCGATTTCAAATTGGACATCCACTTGCTGAACAAAATGCATTTTTAATACCTTTAGATAACAGTCAACTTTGCACATAAGGAACAGAGGAAACCTGAAACAATGAATAGATTGCGAACGAAATGTCCCGAAAACCCTTGTTCCGGCGAACCTTAACTGCGGAAACCGAGAAATCCGATGCGTAAAATACATGAATTTTTCTCCAGCCCTTAGAAAGGCAGTTGCGATTCTCTTAAAAGTCTGGATGGCCCGTTTGACGGATTGTTTTAAAACATCGAAAGTGAAAGTGCAAACCGATCAGCCGATCCATAAGAGTGTATAAGAATGCTCTCATCGATCGGCTGATCGGTTTGAATTTTCAAAACGCATTTAAACATTGAATGTTTTTAAAATGTTTTGAAAATACAGAAAATATGGAATTTTTTTTAAAGTTTTGAAAATGCAAACCGATCAGGCGGTCGATAAGAGCATTCTTATTAATTCTTATGGATCGGCTGATCAGTTTGCACTTTTCACGTTCGATGGTTTAAATCAATTGGGGGGTTTCGGGACCGTTTTGTTGGGACGGCTTTCAGAATCCTACAGATGCAGATCGAAGATGGCCTCGGAAGCTTGCGGCATTCCACGGCATTCGGAAATTGCGGACGTTTCGTTCGGCCGAGAAACCGCGGAGCCCAACCCCGACCGCGTTCCGCCGGCCTTTCCCCTGAAGGGGGGGGGGGAGTTGCGCTAACTGTCCGGGTTCATTTCAGCCAGTCTTTGGTAGAACAAGAGGTACGGAGTCTCGATGGAGTTCTCGCAGTGGAACTTGGGCAGGTTGTGCACGGCGGTGAGCTTGTCGTCGTCGAAGTGCAGCCACCGCGCGGGCGATAGGAGGTCTCCGGGCCGGCAGCAGGAGCCGTGGGACCGGTTGGCCGACCGAGGGGACTGCGGCGGGTTCTCCTTGGAGTCGGCCTCGTTGCAGTTGGCCTTGCGGGTGTTGTACCGGCTAGCCCTGGGCAGGGACCTCTCCTGAGCAGTCCTCTCCTGGCGCTGTGCGGCGGGCGCGGCAGCCTCGTCCGAGTCCGAGGCGGCCTCTGAGGACGCGCTGCTCCCGTCCAGGTAGACGGTGTAGTGGCCGGAGGACAGCGAGGCCCCGATGTGGCACACGATGGCGCTCAGCCGGAACTGGTGGTCGGAGTGGGAGCACGGCTTCGCGCAGGAATCCAGGAGGCAAGGCAGCAGGTGAGGCAGGGCGATGGGCTCCTTGGGCTCGCTGGCCAAGGGCACGCTTCCCGTTAGGATCCTAAATGAAAAATCAAAATGCGATCGTTAGGCCATCGGTACCTTCGAGTGTGCGGAAACCACGATAACAAACCGAAAGCAATCGGGGTTCGTGCTAAAATTTACAAATTATCATCCCTGACTTTCCCTGACCAACCGAGTAAAATTTCCCTGACTTTTTTAGGAAATAAATTCTGCAGCAAAATAACGTACGTCAATTTCTTGCATCTCCAGCGATTTCTGGGCAATTGCATTTTTTACTGGTAAAATTAATATTTATAAACAATTTAAACTTTGGTTTGTTTTTCTGTGCATCTCCAGGAATTGACTTAAAACTTTGACTAAAACTGCTTTTTAATGTAGGGGCAGGGCCGTGTAAGGGCATGCGATGGGATTAAATTTAGGCCCCTTTGGTCAAACTGCTCATTGAGTATGTTTAATCTTTTGTTTTAAGACTGCGTTTTTATGCCGAACGTCATTTTAAGAACACGGACGAGCAGTTTTCTAAATTTTATCAATCAATCGTGGATTTTTGTCTATATTTAAATGTGATATTTATTCGGCATTATCGTGAAGACAACGCCGTAGGGCGAAAATTTGCCAAAAACTAGTTCATCATTGTTAATTTTGGGCTTCTAACATCTAATTTAAAAAAATATATATTCTAGAATTCTAACGTCAAAATTTGAAAAAAAATTAGATTATAGAATTCTAACGTCAACATTTTTTTAAAAAAAGATTCTAGAATTCTAACGTCAAAGTTAAAAAATAAAAGATTCTAGAATTCTAACGTCAAAATTTAAAAATAAAAGATCCAGGCTCGCACGAACCCCGATCTAACGGTCAGACCACGGCAAGCGTCCACGGTTTGAACTGTCCCCTCGCGGCCTGAAGAGGTCTGATTTGGCATCGCAAGAAGTTGTTCTTACAAAGTGGACATCAATGCCGGCTTGAGCTGAATGATGAGAATGGGCGGCAGGCGGACGAACTGACCGGTGCGGCAGGCCTCGTTGTGGTGGTAGCAAACGTTGCACCAGAACTTCTCCTCGTCGCGAAGCCTTTCCTTCGTCTGCAGGGCTCGCACGAAACCGTCCACGTCTGAGGGCGATGTAACGAGGAGAGGTCAAGCAAAAGGTTTTACATGTTGTTTGTTTGTTTTTTTTTTGGAAAAAATATAATACCGTTTTCGTTTTCGCCTATTTCCAGGCGACTAAGGCAGGGTATGGCAACGTCCCGGAACTTGTCCTCCATCTCGGAGTACGTCTCGCACTCCAGGCAGAGGGTCTTCAGGAGACTCGTCCCTTCGAAGGTGGCGATCGGACAGGTGACCCGCACGTTGTTCTGCACCACCGTCAACGCTTCTGCGGAGAGAAAAACAACGGATCAACGCAGAGGCCGAGAAAACCAACCCCAGGAAGATGGCGTGGGTCCCTTCGTAAGAGATTTATTTGGCCAAAAAAAAAAAACAGGTGATTAACGCGACCGGAGATCTTGCATTTCTGTAGCAAAGCCAGAAAATGAGATTTCCGGATAATTCGTATGATACGAAATAATTCGCATATATTTATTATTTTCAGAAATCGAAATCTGTTCGGGATTTGATAATGTAAAATCATTGAATTCATGACGTTTCGATCATTAGGATATCCAGAACATGATCTTCACTTCTGAAGTGGATAAACACACCAGGGGATTAGATTGTTTTGTTAAATTTTCGTAAACCGCTCGATAGATTAACGGCATAATAACATCAATTGACATAACCCCGAATTGGTGACTACTCGATGGACTTTAATAAGACTTAATTTCGGTCAATGACCGTCTTATATTTTCATCGAAATTTAATCAAAATTTTAACCAAAAAAAAAAAAAAAAAATGCAAATGAAATCAACGTCTTTAGCATTTGATTTTCATTTTGTAAATGTTTTATAAGTTTATTTTAATTTTTATAAGTATTCCGGAGGTGTCGCATTTCAGTAGCGAAGCCAGAAAATCAGATTTTCAGATA
>JAQIXS010005065.1:0-13508 GCA_034700785.1 Rossiulus vilnensis
AACTCTAGTGGACTAACAGTTCTATAATTGGCAAGATAAATTTCGGAATTATAATTAGTGGTTGAAGCAAAAATGTACGAGTATT
Source organism: Rossiulus vilnensis (assembly GCA_034700785.1). NCBI lineage: Eukaryota > Metazoa > Arthropoda > Diplopoda > Julida > Julidae > Rossiulus > Rossiulus vilnensis. Next base: position 86 of record JAQIXS010005065.1, read on the forward strand.
TGTTTCGCACGATCCTATTTTTCCGGAATGGCACCTACTGCATACCGCACAGCTGCACTACTTTCATCACAGGTGGCGCTGACTTTTCAAAAACGTTACCCATTCGAAATGTGACGTGCACTTTGTAGGGATAATTTCGGAATGATTTCGAAAGTTTGTGCCAGTTTGTAGACTATTGTTTCTACAAATGTTTTCACCAATAACTAAACTGTACGTTTGCTTTCACCTTTGATTCTGTATACGTTTGGTTTTGTGACATAAATTAAATTTTATGAATTAATTTCATTGATTAAATCGCTGTCACAAAACAAACATCAAAAATCAAAGGTGAAAAAAGATAATATAGTTAGTGAATAAATGATTTAAAGATTCTTTGTCTTTCCAAACCAGACGGTTAGGAAATACTTATTAGTAATGTAATAAAATATCTCGGAGAAAGTTATTTAATGACAAAGCAGCAAATGTGGAACGGCGTTATTAATCGTATTAAATAGCATTAAATACATGTAGGTAAATATAGCATATTCATTTTTATTAAATGCAACCAAGCACGTCCCATTTCTTTAAGAAAAATAATGGAATGTCACCCTACGAAACATTATACATGATTTTTCACGATGCATTAAGTAAGGAAATGCGCGAGGCCGTTCATATTCTATTAAAAATTTAGAATATACCACAGCGCACACTTAGGTCACTACCGCATAACGGCGTACTGTACATTGTTTGACGTATGGGAAAAGGATTTTAAATCCCTTGAGTTATGAAAACAATATTACTCTGAGAATTTCGTTGCATAATGGCAGAATTATTCCAAGCAGCATATTGAAGCATACTCCCTGGTTAATCCGCAATCCGGTTAATCAGCCTCCATTCTTAGTTTGGGCCGTCCATTTATAACGTCACTTATATTTTATTTTAATATTTATTTAATTATTTTACTTGTGGTCCGCTGTGGGGAGGGGAGGTTCAAAGCGCATTCCTCTGTGCCTCCATTTTTGTGACCAGCACTGTGGAAAAGCAGCAGTCTCTTTTAAAAATCATGCCCATAGAGCAATTTTTGATTTAGATTTCCAAAGCAATCATATACCAACCCGCCTCATAATCACTTATCATCGCAGCAAACCAACCCAATCATTTCGACGCGTGACGTCAACCAAAACGCCTTAGTCTAACCAATTGCAATCAGTTAACCAACACAGAGGGAAGCCCCTTTCGCTCAACCTTAAACACCACTAAAATAAGATAAAAATGTTGAAAGGAAGTTTTCACACAAGTTGTTTCAATTGGCAATCAATCATTTTACTTATTAAAAATAAACGCACTTGAAATTGCGCAGAAACATGACAAACACTTATAAAATTGGATACGAACTTGGTGGAAAAAGAATATTAGCACTGGGGAAATGCAATCAATGTGTTACAAATGACCAACAGAATATAATACAAATATATTTCACAAAACATAAAATACATGAATGTATACAGCGCAGTACAAGCAAGTGATGAAAAATAAAATGTGTGAATTAGTAAACTGACATCAAATTTTTATTAGTCAGTTGGAGCCAGTCTTGATAAAGCGCAGAATTAGCAAGGATATAATCATAATTATGATGTAATCAATTTTGTTAATCGCTATTATATTTGTATGTCAGATGCAGTACAAATACAGGATGAATATGACGAATGAAGTTGTTTATTTTGAATTTTCCAATACAGTCGTTAAGCTCATCTTTTGAGTTTTTATTTAGGAACAATGTTATTTTTGATTGGTTTTGAAACGTTAACCTTTTAAAATGGATAAATGCATTGGAAATTAAATTATTTTTGCTATATTCCTAAATTACCCATGATAAAAATAGTATTGCATATGAGCAATTAATGGTTGTTTTTTAATTTGAGTAATCGTGATAACAAAATATAAACGATCCTTAGCCAAATAAAGAAGCATTAAAAGCTTTAAATAATTAAATAAAAACTTGACAAATATTCTACAGACAAGAAACTTCAGTATATCAGTGTATTTGTATCTGGACTGTTTCTTGTGACCAATTAACTACTTTGGAATAAATCGTTTTGCTGATGCATGCAGCATGTGACAAATTGAAAAATCAATAAACAATGCTTTTCAATAAATATCTCAGAAATTCATTTTTTATTGATGCACAAGATTCAAAAACGCTAAAGTGTGAAGAATGAACTCTCGCTGAGTGTGGCATCAGAAAATATGATATCTGGCATATTTTGCTTCTTCAATGTAAAATGTAACATAAATAATATATTTATTTTACACTAAATCGAGTTTGGGAAAATTTTAACTATAAAGGTGCTTCATTTTAGCCTTGAAGAAGGAGGGCAGAGAATAATTAAGACATTTGCTAAATAGTTTCAGAGGAGCTTCAGATTAAAATTGAGGCCATATTGGCAATGGATTATCCTTCCTGGCACCTGTTAAAATATCACAGGCATACCACACTATCAGATTTCATTACAGTTTACATTTTTTATCAGTAATAATCATTTGTAACAAATTTCCCATTCTTTCTTAGCAATTTTTGTTCAGTTTCCAATGGCATCAGATAGCCAATTAATCTGTTGATAAATTATTGCACACCTTTGATTTCAAATTATCCCATTCATTCAAGAACTACCCAGTTGTAAATGTATTTTTATCCTATGAGGAAACAATGCATTTTTACAAAAAAATAAGTTTTGTTTAACAATATGTTCCATGCATACTTTTTTTTCTCCAAATATAAAGCGTTTTCTGATCTCCATAAGTCAAAATTTATTCAGATATTTAGTTTTTTTTAAATGAAATTAGGTAAACAAATAATCCACAAAAAAAGAAAAGAAAATGAAATGGATTGCAAAATGAAGCATGGGAAAGAAACATTCACGTTAAGTAATTGCAGCATTGCAAGAATAAGGTTTCACAACCCAGTTAATAAAGACTTCTGTTCCAGAAATATGGTACATTCTCAAAAGCAAAATTATCTAAATGATAAAAATGTCCAGCTAAAATGTACATAACTGCAAAAGATTCGATGTTCTTCATATAACATTGTCTTATTAGTCGGTTTCGTTCAACTTAGAATCTAAGCCGACAACATAGCCAGAATGATTTCACCCCTTTCGTATATGCCAATGATTACCTTATCAATTGTAGCCACTTTGTACATCCATCTCGTTTTCAGTGATTGCACTTTCCTACTGCTAGCATGTCACTTATCTTCATAAATATTGCCCAAGGAAGATGAATTGTTTCAGTTCTCCTCCGCTGGTATCTGAAAATGAACGAAAGAAATAATATAGATAAAACTCCAAAGCGATTTGTATTTCTAATATAAATAAATGAACACAATTTACCAGTAGTATTTATATGTTTGACCACAATGAATGTCAATTGCTATCACTTGCTGGTAGATTTTCGGCGATCACTTCATTGACACTCGAACTTCCATTCTACGAATACATAATTAAATACTTATTTAATAACTGACAATTGATATCTCGAATTATAAGGAATTTACACATAAACATTCGAATGAACTATCACAACAAACAAACAGTCAGTGTAGTTGAATGCTTTTATTTTAAGCAGCATTCCAGATTCTGTGTCCATCAATGAAAAATAAAATTTCTTTTTTTTTAAACCCCCCCCCCCCCCCCCCCCCAAAAAAAAAAAAACTTAAGACACTGTTAAAATACATTATATTGAAGCCATCATTTTCAAATATTGCACTTTGGCATGTTCTATATTCCTGACAACTGAATCTATAACTAGATCTAGAATCAAGTTTACCAAGAGCGTTTTAAATATCCACAAATACAATAATGTCACCACTGATATTTTTTTGTCTTAAAAACAGGAATTAAGCCACTTACCGTGGACACTAAATGAGGTTCTTGCTTCATCACTCCAGAATGGAAACGACCACCTTCACCCCGGATGCGGTTCATTGCATGACGATGCCTCGACTCGTGTAAATATTTCTAGAAGGAATTAAGTCAACGAATAAACTTTAGCAATCATCATATCTAATAAAAAATGGACGTAAGGAGAAAGACAAAGAGTCTCCTTACTTTTCTTTCCTTGGGTATTTTTCCTTCCGCTTCCAGCTTTGCCCTTGCCTGCCTTCGCTTCAATATCCGGTGATACTGCTTGGCATTCACGTATAAAGGTTCTTCATCAATGAACTCTGCACCAGGCAGAGGAATCCTTTGCATTGCTGGAATGCCACCTTGACTGGGAACCATCTAAAACAACCGTGAGGTCAATCACTATCCATTGCAACTGATTACAATTAGAAAACTTCGCAAGAGTGAAACTAACCATGACAATGTTTCCCCCAACGTTGGAAGGCAACGTTATGGCTTGAGGCACGTTTGACCCCGTGTTTGTCTGCATAACTTGTTGATTGCCAGCTACAGTTGTTGGAATTTGAATCATGCCTGGAACATTCAGAACTGAGTAAAACGATAACGCTATTTCATGTGTACTTACGTTCTAATCAACAGTAATTTTAATGCAGCTTACTCACATACACCACTAAGGCCTAAACTAGTTGTGTAATTCACATTTTGGTTTGCCTGCCATTTGAGCATTACTTAAACTGCATTTAATTGCAATTTTCTTTTCACCGTTTTTTGTGTAGTCAATGGCTTATAGTTGCACAATATTTAACTTCATTTATGAAAACAGGATTCTAAAGCATGTTTTATTTGAAAAGTATTTTTGAATACCTCGCCACAAACAAATTCCTCATTGTTAAAAGGGCATATTTGTAAAGTGGCTTTATCATGATGCCTTTTTTAAAGTGCTTTTACCAATAAATTCTACAAATTTAAGTTACCTTGTGCATTCTGTACAAAATTTCCATCCATTGTCACAGGCTGATAAACTATCGTCTGACCATCACTCGTTTGAATTATCTGACCTTGCTGGGGCTGCTGAATTATAATCTGCCAAAAGAAGAAATACGTTCATTTGTTTTCATCCCTTGCACCACTTGATACACAATATTTCACCCTATGCACAACTACAGTAGAAAAACAATGTTAAAAATATTTACCTGTTGCTGTTGACCTTGCTGACCCGGGAGCTGGTTAACCGATACCACCTGAATTTGTTGGCCTTGGAGTGGGAAACCCTGTCCTTGAGGAATGGCCTGGACCATGATTTGCTGCCCTCCAGCCTGGATGATCTGTCCTCCTTGGCTCAATTGAAGCATCTGAAGAACACAGTGCTAATCTGATTAAAATACTTCTTAGAAAACCTGCCTCAGAAAAGATTGGTTTATGCTTTACCTGCACTTGCTGTTGTCCCTGACCACCCCCTGCCATTTGAACTGTTGTTGGTATACTCTGCATGATGGCCACCTGTTGCTGATGTTCACTACTCATTGTGGTAGAGGTGGTGGGTGAGCAAGTGGTAGTCACCTGGTATTGCTCCATGGCGGTTTACTGCAGTGTTAGAGCAGAGCTTAGATTCACTACAGGGATGAATAAAAACCACAATGGAATGTGAACAAGTTCAGTTGAAGTACGTGCATATCCAATGCAAAAGATAAACTTTCATCAAAATTCCTTTACTGGTCAAGGACAATAAAAGCTGAAGCATTGCACCATACATCAGCAAACTTGTTGACCTACTTTTGTTGCTTCTTAAAAATGCCACTAAGTATACAATATAGATTCGGATCATATTAAGCTAACATTCATGCGTAATAAGTTTATAGATTGCTATAATGTAGCATCTCAATCCTGCCTAAGCAAGAGCACAAGTTCAGTTTTATTACCTTTCCAATCAAGCAAGTTGAATGTTTAATTACATCAACTAGGCCCAATTATATAGCATGCCCCTTGCAGATACCAGGTAACCTGTTTACTAGAATATACAGCTATACATGTATCTGCAGTGTTCTTGTGGAAATTGAGATTGTTTTTTAAGCTTTTAAATTTTGTACAGCCAAAGGCGCCTTGTACATGTATAGCCTATAATTCGTTGCACAGACATTTAAAATAGTAACATTACACCTTCAGCAGCTAATATCGAGAGGTTTAGCTGACCTACTAGAAATGCATTGACCTACAATGAGATGTCTTGAAATTGCCAGCTCTCGTAACGGCAACAGCTTTCATATAGCAAACTAAGCCTAATTCTTCCGTTGCGGGAAACGTGGTTTTATAAAGATATCAACGTGCAAAATGATACGTGATCACGTTGCTACACTAACAGTAACGTAGGATTTAGAAACAAAATCAATCCAGAGTTCGAAATATGGTTCCTCCCGAAACAAACGAGAGAAGGTAAACTAGGCCTAACGCAAACGTGATATACAAAGCGCCAAAGGCAACTACGAAACCCGGATATGGCAAATTGCATAGGCAGCAAATATAAAACACGAGAATTTCTTTACGCTAAAACAAAGCAAATAAACAAATACATTGAATTTCAAATAAATGAAATTTGATTCAGTCAGGTAAAGGCGTAAAATATGAGTGTTCTTACGCTTGCATACGGACGAAAAGCAGGGAAAATATTAACGAAAATATGGAAGGCAAAATGCTTTGTTCGAGGCGTCACTAAGTTAACGTTGGCTACAAGTGGACAATTTGACATTTTCCCAAACTTTTTCTGCGACATTTTCCGACTCAAATTGTGCGGTGGAACCAGAAGAACACCTTCTCCGACAAAATAGAAGATAATTTGCCAACTTACATTGGGTAAATTTGGTTCGCTCCTGTCTTGATTGGCTATGGAAATCCTGCACCAATGGTCAACGAATCACTAACGATAAAAACAAGCAAGCACATCTTTATTGGTGCTATTGACGTAATCGCCGATACCCCCTCCGTAGGCTCCTCTCATTTATTATTTTCATTAGAGGATATTTTCGCCCGATTGGACGCCTGGTTGCGTCAATGCAATTTCGATTAATTTACAATACGAGTTGGTGTCGGCTTCAAAGATTTGCATATTAAATCGTCATTATTTGGTTAAAAATAAAGAAATTTTTAATGTTGCAAAGGGCCTTTACCAGTTCGTTATCGCATTTTTTTCGGGAGGTGAACAAAATCCGGAACAGCCGAGCAGTGTCGCCAAGCGCAAGGATAAAGTCGAGTCATCGATGAACAGGCCGAAAGTTGGAGTTGTATCAAAATGACTAGAATAAATATTAATTAATATAAAGAATAATATCTCGTAATTTTTAATCATAGAGTAAAGCGTTGTACGTGAATCGCTCAAGCTGGAGAGTTAACCAAGAAAGTTGAAAAATTGAGTCCAAACTAGCATGAATGGAAATTTTCGGTACGCACGTTATTCAAGAAATTGCTTAATCATAAATAATTGACGACAGCTCGTAGTTTTTGTAAACGACGTTTCCACTTATTTTTTATGTAATACAATAAATAAAGGTCTAATTTCACTTGTACGTTAATTATTTAGTTCATTCGTATTTTGTTTACAATTTTAAAGGTGCTAGGTTGAAGTGCGAAAAGCAATTATAATGGCGTCTCCAGGAGGGCAAATCACAAAGTTATATGCTTGGGTGAGGTTAATTATTGTTATGTGGACAAGTTTACAGCATTAATTCTTACTTAATAATAAAGGTTTATAATAAGACCTTATTGTATGTAAGATGGGAAAAACGTTCAGATTCATATTTAATATTTTACAACTTGTTTTATCGTCTCACATTCATTTGCTAACAGATGAATCATTAATGTCAAAAGTACCGTACCTGTCAAATATGATACTGCATCTGAAAATCTGAAATTTTGTTTGATCAGGGAGCAAATACATATGGACAGTTATGCCTTGGCCATAAAGAAGACGTTTCTGTACCAACAGAAGTACGGACGGACCAACTAGGAATTTTGAATCCAATTACCATTGTACAAATATGTGGCGGAGGGGGACATGTTGTATTCCTCACAGGCAAGCTGCGCATAATCTTACCGAATAAACGTATCAATAAAACATAATTGTCGTTGGAGACCTAATCCAGTTAAATTTCAACCAGCCCAAGGGACGGTATATACATGTGGTCTGAACATCAGAGGGCAGTTGGGATTAGGACATAGTGGCAAGGAAGTTTCAACATTGCAAGCTGTCCATGGCATCAGAGGAAAAGTGACGAAATTGGCATGTGGGTGGGAACATACATTATGTCTTACAGGTGGGATTATTATGTACATGTAGGTAATCACTGCAATCGCAATGTATTGATTGATTCAAATCTCACTATGGTTCCATTTTGTTTTAGATGTTGGTTGTCTTTGGGGCTGGGGAGCAAACAATTATTCTCAATTAGGAAGTTCTACAAAGCTAACATATGTGACTGAACCTATAGAATTAAAGGTGAGAAAAACGTGAAATTGCCTGGTTTGCACTCAACATGGAAAATGTTAACCTTAAGAGCAGGTTTTAATTTTTGCTCTGATTAAATGGAAGCCTTTGGAAGATAAATATTAAATTTACCTGCTGTGAAGCTATCTTGATTGCTGCAAAAACATGACTGTCCTTTCTTTAGATAAAGCAAGATGATCAAATACGTGTAATCGACATCGCTGCCGGGTTGCGCCACTCTATGGCTGTATCTGGTTGGTAGCATTTTATATCTTTCTTGCTAGAGAATTGTTTTATGCTGGAACCACTGATCACAAATAATTATTTTCTTAATAAACGGAGATTCTGGGCAGGTGTTTATTTGGGGCAGTGGTCGAAGAGGTCAACTGGGAGTAGACAAACAAAATCAATACGTTGATTCCTTAATGACATACACACCAGGTATAAATTATTTTCATTCATTATAAATCTGGGTATCTGTGTCACACACTTCCATAAATACTTCAAACAACTTTCTGACTTTAGTGCGATTGCAAGAAAGCAATTCAAAGATTGTGGCAGTTGCTTGTGGATCACATCACAGTTTAGCATTATGTGGTGAGTTGACAGGTTGCTAATTACATTAGAAGATTTTGCATCTAAACAACTTGTGGAACATTGGGACCTACTGAAAGTTTCCCAAGAATTTGGGACCTCTAGTAGCATTGCTGCAATCTGAATTTAATAACTTGCTGACTTGCTAGACCAAAAAATTACTCGAAGTTATACAATTCTGTATCCATTTCAGAAAATGGAGAGATATTTGTTTGGGGATGCAACCGTTATGGACAGCTAGCACTGGATCCAGGTTGCGTTTCCCATAATCCTATTGGAACCTTGATACCAATCAAATGTAGGAATCATCAAAAGATTAAGCAGATTCATGCTGGATGGACACACACAGTCGGAATCTCAGGTAAATTTACTGATACCTAGAATCAATGTGTTCTTCAATGCACATTTTCTTCATGCTTATGCTTTCTTTAATAAAATCTTTTGTAGCATGTGGAAAATGCTTGGTGTCCTGGGGTCGTAATGATTATGGGCAGCTTGGTCGACCAGGGATTTCTTGGGAACCATTACCAATCCAAATTCAGTCCCCACTTCAAAAGGTAAATTTAATCAGTATTTTTGATGGAGGAGGCCACTATAGTTTTCTTCCAATTTCTATAAAAAAGAAAAAAAAAAGTGGCACTTGGCTAAGTTGTTAAGTCTTCTCAGTTGACAAATGATTGTGTAACACAAGCCTAGAAATCCTGATATTTTCAAACTAAAATCATGAAATCATACATGAAAATTAATAAACTGCATCACATTTACTGGTCTGCAGGTAAGCACAGGAGCAGAACATAATCTAGGTATTACCAATGACCGAAAAGTGGTCAGCTGGGGCTGGAACGAGCACGGCATTTGTGGGACAGGTAATGAAGACCACGTCTTAATCCCACAACTAGTTGAAACTTTACGGAACTCCCGAGCTCTTCTGGTGGGAACTGGATGTGGATCATCTTTTGCAGTCGTGGAATCTTTTGACCAGAAAGCTGATGGCAGCTGACATCTCGTCGTGAAGTACACTCACCTAGACAGCTGTGTTTATTCTGTATGCAAATTAACTAAATAAATGTGAAGATTTTATTAATGTTTAAATCACTAGTTGTGCTTTTTTTCTAAGGAGAACATAAAATAAACATATGAAAAAATAATTATTGGAAATCTATTTTAATTCTTTGTACATAAATGAAGTAAGTTCACTAAATTGTGTGGCCATTCATGATAATATACAATTACAAATGTTCAGTATTCAAGTCTCCCCACGTGCTTTATAATAATTGTATTTAATTATTCCAATACCAAAGTAATCTTGGAAATAAGTCTTCCCCTCACAAAAGCTAATGGCCACAGGCAGACTATGTTAATTACGCCTAGTTAAAGACACCCCTAATCATAAAATTTCATTAATACAAGCAGGTTCAAATCTTGTTCTTCGTCTTAAAACAAGACTATGTCAGGTATTTCGTATGTACAGTGGTACACTGGCATGAAAGGTGATAAGAGACAAGAATTTTAAGTTATCTTGCATGGCCCTAACATATTAATATAAAAACCTTGAATTTTGTCACTTAAGGTTGTACCAACTCATGTGAAGTATAATTTGGGTGATCATTGATGAATTGCTACATTATTGAATTGCTGTGCATTAATGTACATAAATGTATGTTGTGGTGTTAAGTTTCCTCTAGCATTTTGCAAGCTAACGGGTAAATACTTTAAAATGTACTTCGTATTTTCAAGAAGTATCAACATCACCAATGGCGTGTTTTATTAACTGTATCTTAAATAACTCATTGATATGTTTTTAAAAAAATCACATGTTGTTTCAACTATCAATATTAACAGAATTTTCAGCAAAGAATGTAATGTATTTGTAAGGCGGCTGCTTTAAATGGTATAACATTTTCAGGTACTACCGGAAGTAGCAATATACTGTATGCCAATAGTTTGTAAATTAATATCACAGTATGAAAGAATTCAGTGTTTTATTTCTTTCCATGCAATTTTGCAGTTGTTCGCACTTGCAGACAATGAGATACATCATAAAGCTCAGCATGTTGGTTGGAGGTTTTAAACTTTACCATCAATGTGGCAAAGCATAGTAGTCATTACTGTTGCTTCTGTTGCTTCATGCAATTTAACGTCGGCTCAACCAAAGGCATGCACACAATGTAGGGTACTGAGTTGAGTTGAGTTATGCGACCGCCTAAAGTGGGGCTTCCCTACGTAGCAGCCTTGCATTGCGGGTTGCCTAAACTTTTTTTAATACGAATTTCAGAATTTTAATTTTTTATAAATAAATGGAACATTGAAATTATAAACCAAAGCTGAAACCCTACTGGACGACCAATTGGGGAAAAGTAAATTTAGCAATTATAATAAGCATTTAAAGCAAAAAAATGGTGTTTGCATGGTGGAGAGCCAAAAGTTACACGAAGATATCGATGTCTACGACCCCCTTTTCCTTATCTGTCCTGTAGAATAATTTAGTAAGGGGCCGAACACATACTGTATGACGTTCGTAGATTTTTTTAACCCCCTCTACCCCATAATCCGTCATTGTCAGAATATGGTTCACAGATTACATATTTCATTCTCGAAACTAAATTCAAAAAATGTAATTTCATAATTCGTCGCCAATTTTTGAAGAATCCTCCTGATTAAAAGTGGTCGAGTATTAATTCATGTTCCTTTCAACACTCGAAATGTTGCGGTATAATAGACAAATAATACCATATTATACCGGCATACTGTATTACTAGCACAAGTGGACTTTCTGTTACACTGACAGTGCCGATAATTTTCAAAAGCGCCATGGAAAGAATGGTCCAATTCTTACAAAATTGATTACATGTAAAATAAAAAAATGCTGCAAACGCCAGAAAAAAATTGCTCCATTTCATGGTTTAATATAGTTTTAAAAAATACCCAATGCTTAGATTCCAACCAAAACACTTATTTTATAAATGGGGCACTATCTTTTCTGTGCAGATCTAAGGTGTAGTTATACTCACCACAGCCGGTGAGGTATGAGTGACTAGATTAGAAAACGTACGTGGGCCTACCTGACATGGATGATTTTGAAAACGCTGTGCACGCACAAAAGAGGGCTTACACAAAAAAATTCAATCTCTAATGGATTCTCATATGAATGCTAGCTGCTTGCATCAGCCGGCACAGCTGCCGTAGAATTACCAATTTAATGCGTGCCTATATTCTCGTTCAGGTGTGTAACTCGAAACCAATGTCATTAAGCGCGGCTCCTGCTCAACCATGAAACACGATTCCAGTTTCTTCAAAGATGTTTGCGAAGCAGTATGTCCATCATTGTTATATAAACGTGTTCCTCTTCAACGGCCAACATATGGGTATTTTGCCTTTTCTCCCCCATATTTTAACAACCATGCATAGGCCACCTGCAAATAAAAAAGGTTTCAATTATAAGAATAAGTGTTTTTCGATAGTTTTTTATAAAAATATTCTGTAATGTACTATTTTCGAGCCTTCCGCAAGTTTCGGAATTGAGTGAATTCTTTAAAAAAGAAATGAAAGGTGCCAACAATATTTGAAAAATTACCTTTTCCATTTACGGAAGTGAAAGTGTCTATATTGCTAACAACGTTAATATGGAAATTAACTATGATGCAAAAAAATGCAAACTATTTTGCGTCTCAAATATCAGCACCACATATTACTTACATCCTGAGTATTTTGTAATTTGTTGCCAATAATATTGAACTTGAAATTCACAACAACAACAAAACAATACGAAGTGATCGATCAGTAACAAATCATTGAATATTAAAAGATTCCGGTACAGGGTACTTCTGTATTCAAATGCAATCTTTTTAGTTTGTAATGTCAAATGGTGCTGGTAATTTGAAGCATTCAACCAGTTTAATTGTATTCCTTTACAAAACGCACAGCTGATGCGGGTGGAAACAATTCTGGGAAAGTGATGGTGCAAACTATTCTTAAAATATTTTTTGAGATGAACCTCTATCTAAGTTTCGCCATTCTCAATCTCTAAAAAAAAAGGTAAGGAAAGCGGAAAGTGATTTGCTGAAACAAGCACAAATTGTCCATATATCATTTCCCCGAGTAACATCCAAGACAGGTTTTCCTTCACCCCATTAACAGTTCTGACCTTGAATTTCCCATTAAAAACTTAAAAGCTGCTAACAAATCAAACCAAGCAAGTTGACATACTGGCAATTGTGAGCTGAACTCCTTGGTAAGTATTTTTTTAATCCACAGGGACCGCTGGCTTGCTATAATAGTTATCTTATGCCAGCAGATAAAACAGCACAAATGCATTTGTAGTCAAGAGTGTTACACAACAGTACTAGTCAATTCGATTTCATAGCAACACGTTTATTCAAAACTTGACACATTTTCCATCTTTAAGTAGAAGCCAATCATCATACGGTATATTAGAATGTCCCCCCCCCCCCCACATTATTGTACGGTACTAAAT
>JAQIXS010005066.1:0-13507 GCA_034700785.1 Rossiulus vilnensis
TCAGAACTACTCATGATTGCTGTACAAACTCAACCACAGTACTGGATCGCCCGCCCAGATAACGCTGCGTGTGTGACATAGCCAATATCGCCGTACGCCACGTTGAGGGACGTTCCATGAGCGCTGCGTTATAACGCGTTCTGGGTGTTGGAGCCTTAAATGAATTCCAGTCTAGAAGTAATGGTACAGCAAATATTGCAGATTCCTTTCAAACATGAGATAAATCAGCTACATCCACCACTCATCACCAGATTGGAACCCATGAACCCTTCAGCTCTACCCTGGAAACTAAATGAAATGAAATGAGAAAAAAGGCATGCAGATCAAGTTCACTAGCAATCACAGTCAAAATATGGCCCAATGCTAGTCTTGCATACTGAACCATAGTAAAAATTAAATATCCAGCTTAACTCCTTTAGTTTGTTCCCCAACACACAGTAAAGGTATTTTTAAATAATCCCTGATTTCGCTAGGAACCACTGTTCACAGCAATAAAATTACAGCATGAGCCTTTGTTTAACTAGCATATGATATGTTGATGAATCAATGCATTTGGTCTTACCATGGCATTGTTATTAGGACATTTAATGAATGAACAAATGCTTATTTTTTCATGCTTTTTAAGAAGTCATTATTTAAAAACGCATAATTTCTACATCCATTTTTAATAAATTGAGTGTGAGAAGTCGCACGTTAATACCCCCTGCAATCAAGAAAAGAATTGCAAGTAATAGTACAGCATCTGTAGAGCTTGTTGAGAATTCAAGAAAATCAGAGAGCTACAGATTTTCAAATCCTGCACACAAATGTGCTTAGTCCAGTTTCATCAAATAAGAAAATATTCCCACATTATTAAAGTACAGCGAATGTTATTTGAAGGCTTTTTTCATATTCCAATGCTTTAGTGAAATAGCTTTACAGTCATGTAATACACTGTACATTAATTTCATGAGTATATTAGTTTTCGAAAGCAAAAAATTATAATGGAAATTTCGTTTACGATAAAAAAGTGGACAAATATGACAAGTTATCGTCTTCTTCGTTCAAGTGATGACCTCCGATGTCGATGCGTTCTGGAAATAACACATTTCATTGTTATGTTCATTATTGTGTTCACGTCTTTGGGTGGGTTATTACGCATGAAATGGAAAACTTACTTTTTTGGTCCTTTTACGAAGCACCAATCAACGTTTACAGCCTGGCCAAGTATATCCGCACCATTCAATGCTTCCAGAGCGGCCTGGGCTTCTTTAAATGTTTCATATTCAACCAAAGCATATCCCTAAACAATGATAAATCAGGTGGAATTTATGTATTTTAACTAATTTAAGACTTAAGAGGAGGATGGTTTATGTCATACTTTCAAGAATCCGGTTCTTCGGTCCAAATTTAAATTTAAATTTTTTATTTCACCATATTCCGAGAATTTTTCATGAATGTCATCCTCTTGAGCTTCCTCATGAACTCCAGTCACAAATAGAATCCATCCTTCAACAGCTGTTATAAAAACAACCAAAAATATTTATTAAGAAAAAGACATATATGCAGAACGACGCTTGTTAAAGACACTTATGACATTTAGGAAAGTCACTATAGTTTAATTACATCTTTGGGGTCCAGGTTTTTCGTTATCGTCAGTTTCCATTGCTTCATAGTCCCTCACTTCTTCTCGAGCTGATGGTTCTGCAAAATCCGAGAAAATGAATTGACTCAAAAATTGTCACTTCTGTACTGCAAACAATGTTCATCACTGAGGTACCCTTCCAAGATTAACGTTTTGAGTGCGGTCATGATCCTTGGTGCGGTAGGTGATATCGGAGAAGGATGTGGGAGGAAAGAGAGCTATATAGAAAATTGACTACCTGAACCAAATCCACGGCCTTTTCTTCTTTTAGCTTTTTCTTTCAACTTTAAAACTCCCTCTATTTAATAATAACAAAAACAACGAATGGCAAAATCAGTATACCATAATGTTCATTAGGTTTAGGTCATACAATGTATACATACGATCTCCTTCCTCGTCCACTTCAAATTCATCGCCACCATCAATATCTAAGACATCTGCCATTTTTACACGAATATAAATCTTTTCAAGCAAACTGAACACAACGACTAATGAAATAAATTGAAAGTTGTAACAAGCTAAAAACGCGGTCTCTAGCACAGCGTCGAACGTAATTGTGACGCTAGAAGTCGCAACTCGCGAAGTTCGCGAACGGCAAACCAGGCGATAATTGGTTTGCGGCGTTACGCCTTTCTAACGAAGGAATCCAAAATAAGCCAATCAAATCTCTGGTAAAACGCGCGCATTTTTTTTTAATGTTTGAAAGTTGGAAGGGCTCATGATTTAGCGCAGTCGAAACCTTTCACAAAACTATATTATACCAATGATGCAATTTTTTTAATTTCTATACAATTTCTTGCATACGTAGTAGTATCATTCAGGCAACATTTTTCTAAAACGATAGATCTTGAAGATCTTCAATCATAGATTTCAAAAATATACATATAGCTTAAATTTCTTTACCATTTTTTGTGGAAAATGTTAATTCAAGGAACCATTTAGTGAAATTTAGAATTACTACAGCAACAATAAAAGAATTTTGGCTTCATTTACAGACACTGTTTAAAAATACCGTAGTTAATTAAGAGAATATGCCATACATGTAGGCTAAATTTTTGGGAAAGCTATATAAGAAATACTGAATTTGGTTTTAATTACAGTACAACATTTTACCCAAAATTTGCTTAGAAATTTTAGCTAGCAGGTTGGGTCCAGCCAGTAAACAGCAGACTGCCGACCCCTGATTTTATACGTTTAAAACTCCATAAAGATAAACATTTCTCACATTCTGCTTTATTTTTACAATTATATTTGCATTAATGATAAAAATATTACCATTACAAAGTTTGCACATACATGTCTACATTATGGACGATAACCTAAGACAAGCGCGCCTAGATGTAGCCCATTCATTCAGTAATTGGCATTTCTAGAAATCTCTCCAAAGATTGAACACGTGATAAGTAACCTACATATAGTTATCAATCAAAATTCAGTAGTCAATGGTTTCTAAGTTTCAAACGTGAAAGGTGTAAAATCCACATTAAAGTGACCGTGTGGTGAAATTGACTATGAAAAAGGAGCATACACGTACTCAGTGCATCATTTCACAAAAAGCAAACATAGATATCACTCTAGGAAGGAAGGATAGTTGTGTGCTATTGTTTTATTTATAACAATTAGACATGGTGGCAAATAAAGCATTGTTAGGTAGGCAACCATGGTTGCATCACAGGATGGGCTATACATTTTCAGCATAATGGGAGAAGTATTGTTAAATTTTTGCGAAATAAATAATGCATCAACTAGTCAGCCATAAGCTTTCCAAACCAAACAACTGACAAACATGTTCTTGCACAGCTATCGCATCGAAGTAATATGTTTAAAGGAAAGAGTAGAAGCTGGGTGATATAATGTTTCACGGGGATCATCAGGCAACATGTTTTGCTGTTTAGTATGCATATATTAGCCATATTATGGTATTAATGATCTTAGGGTCTTTAACGCTTTAATAATCCTAATCATTAAGGCACTCCACAGTATGCTAATCAAGATTAATCCCAAAATTGAAATAAACATTTCACCAAAAAATCAAATTCATTACATCACTGTATTGCATTAACAAATTCAATTTAAAGCACTTTTATACAAATAGTTTGATAATAGGGAAATGCAAACGTTTAGATTTCAATGAGCGTTTTTTTATTATTAAGTAGACCTAATGAGATCTATAGATGGCAATTAATGCATTAACACAAATGAGACTAATGGTTCTGGGATATGAGACTTAAACTCTATTTCGTGTTTCACTATTGTTTTAGCAGCGAGGCACTGCAGAGTAGTGTACTCCAATGGGTTTACTACATCATAGACAGTCACTCCGGAAAGAAGCTGCGAAAAGCACTTTCTATCCAGATTACAGGCATCGATGTGAGCACCGCGTTTAAGCAGGCTCTTGATCACGTCTTGTCTGCATGGCTTATTGTTTGCTGCAATGTGCAAAGGTGTGTTGTGGTTTGTGTCAGAGACCAAGGGATTAGCTCCGACATCTAATAGCAGTTCAACTACCTCCACTGATGGAAAGCTGCAAATTGGATATCGCCCTACTGAGGAGCAATCGTGAGAGCAAGCCAAGTGCAGCGGAGTCCAACCATTGCGTCCACGTGGGTTTAGCCTAACAAAATCGTAAACTGTCTTCCTTAGGGTAAATTCTTCTGAAGGTGAGAGTTGAGGTTGGATTCGACTCAAAAGGCAAATGAAATGCATAACAATTACCAGAGTGCGATTGAAATGCGTTGTGTCCCGGTCAGCAACTGGGATTTTTGCTATGTGCTGCATTCCCACTTCTATTTCTCTCACAGCCTTCACGAAAACCGCCATGACGTCGCAAAACTGAACTTTTGGCACTCGCACAGACCGGCATCTCATCTCCGTCATCATAAAGGAGAAAAGTTCAGCGAACGACAGCAAACTGCTTTGGGTCATTGGGCTCAGCGGTTCCAAGATTTTCTGCTGCATCTCTAGTGCATACATCCAAAGTGTGATGCAGCGTTCGAAATTGCCGGTGTCTGCATACACGGCTCCACGATATCTAATGTAATAGGAAGTGTCTGGATGCGCTGGACCAAGGATTCTTTCTCTTACAAGAAGCGCCTGCATTCGCATTTCATCTGGATCGGACGTCAGCTCCTCTAACTGTCTCAATGAAGTGACTTCAATCGCATTTTCATAGGCGCTAATTGCATGGGTGTCTGTTGGCTTACAGATGGCATCTTCTCCTCTGTGAAAACGCTCTTCCATTGATCGACGCCAAAACTTCAAGGCTCCAAGCATATCTCGTTTCTTGTCAACGAAGGTTGCTCCCAATAACTCCAAAGCATCAATTTTCGCCTTTCGAGCGCAAGTTGGTAGCGATATAAGATACTCGACAGTTGGTGTGTGGCCAGTTACACTTGCTGCAAGAAGTGGGGTCATCCCATAGGAATCCACGTCCATTTTAGCACCATTATGTAACAGCAATTTCATGATATCTAAACTTCCTGATTCTGCACAATCGTGAAGTGCAGTATTACCTGAAACAAAAACGTTTATTTTTATCAGAACAATGCACGTTTCTTGCCTTATCTTTCATACGTCAGTGATATTAAGCAGATCAGACAATTGACTTTATAATGCCATGTAAGGTGTTTGAAATTTCTGCATATAAGTTATTTATAAATCTCAATGAATTGTATTTCACCAAAAAATAATCATTGAGTGATAAAACACTAATGATGCTGTGTGGAGCTAGAGCTAATTATATATTTTTTTCAGACAGTGCACTGAGCAAAATGAAGCTGACAGAATAGTTAAAAATATGTTAAATACTAATACTTGGGCCATTGCATTCCTATTTACCTGAAAATATATTATGGGATTGGATTTAAAATGCCAATAAAATCAATAAAATACGTAGGCCTTATTAAGATCTGCAAACATTAAAAACTTTAATACAACAGCATAAACGAAATTAAATTTATAGGCCCATGCTTGTTTATCTTTTAATGTATACCTTGAGATTTATTAGTGCAGGTATTAACCAAAGGTGATTAACCTTGAGTAGTTCAGTGACTACAGTTACTCCCATTGTGATGATTCACAAACCGGTATGGTTTTCCTGCAAGTCAAGAGCTGTTGTCTTATGCAGAAATGCAAAAAAGGATTTCTAAATTTCAAACAGAAGTGAAACATTTCATAGCTAGGAACAAATTTTTGTAAGACCAAATGTTTGCAACAGTGAATGTTAAATAACCATAATTTGGAAAAAAATAACTATTTTTAGCTCAGCTGACATGATCTATTAGAGAAAATGGAGAAAAATGTTCAAGAAAGAGTCCCTGTTTACAAACAAATCATTAAGATTGAGAAATTTGTTGAAAATGACTACACACAAATAGATCATAAGTTTGAGTAATTTGATGATGCATTGATAATTTTTAGGCAACATTATAATTAGCATTGTAATAATAAAATACTCAATGATTAAGTAATTAGACAACTCAAACCCACAAAAATTACAACTTGGTTGGGCTTAAAAATTCGTAATTCCCTTATTAAAATATGTTCAGCAATAATAACAAGAATTGTAAACAGTGGAAGACACAGTAGCCTATTCCATTCATATTATCATCATGCTGTTGCTAACTTGTCGTTTATTAGTTTCAAGACTTTTTAATCAAATATTATTATGGTACCAAACAGAATAAAAACTATCACAAAACTGACCCACAGACCAAGTCTGACCTCCAAGGATCACTGTTCTAAATGTCCAATAGCATTGGCGTAGCTGGGACATATTTCTGGGGGGTGCCATGGCCCCTAATCTAAGGCGGACCCTGGATGTTTTTAAGGGGGTGGGGGATCACGACCGCTAATTTTTTGGGGGAGGGAGGGAAGAACACGCCGTTGCCGAAAATTTTGAAAAAGTTTATTATAAATCTGGGGATTTTGCCGAAAGTTTTATAATGAATTTGCTGTTCAAATTATGGATCATCATAGGCGAAAATTCGGAATAAGTTGGTCAACATGTAGGATTTTAGCATTTGGGGTGTACCAGTATGTCAGCAATATTCACAAGAAATCAGTAAAAATAGGCAAAAATATGACTGTGTGAACTAATTAGTTTAAGCAGCCATCTGGACACAGAGAATTCCGGACATATTCACAAAA
Source organism: Rossiulus vilnensis (assembly GCA_034700785.1). Lineage (NCBI taxonomy): Eukaryota > Metazoa > Arthropoda > Diplopoda > Julida > Julidae > Rossiulus > Rossiulus vilnensis. The sequence continues at coordinate 6,773 of JAQIXS010005066.1, forward strand.
AGATGCCTTTGGCTGTGTGCACTAATTTAGTTCACACAATCATTTTCCTGTTGGCTTTTCTAATGTCTTATTGAGACTGGCACAAATTGACAATTGGTGAAAATTACTAAAATGTCCAAGTCGTCCACTCTGGGCAATTTCTCGGGGGTGACTGGCATCCCTGACACCCCCATATCTACGCCAATATCCAATAGTGAATATGTAATATGACAGCGATTAAGTGCCATTCATCAGTGGTCAAATACGTTTGTGATGATGGTACAACTTACCAACTGCCAAATAAAATTCCGGAATGATCTTTTTCATTAAAATATTAATACTATGAACAGAACAAATAGACCTACCTTTCACACTCTTTCTATTCACATCTGCTCCAAGATCGATTAAATATTTGGCAATTTTTAAATGTCCTTTGTAACATGCAATCATGAGGCACGTATGGCCATGTCGATTGGCAACTTCTAAATCAGCCTTGTGTTCAACGAGATATTTAACAATGTCGAAATGTCCGTCAAAACAGGCCGCTCGAAGAGGTGTGGAGTTGGTCTTCGTTGTGCTGTTCACGCAGGCTCCATGTCTGATAAGTGACTTCACGACATTGATGTGACCTGCTGCAGCAGCGCACCACAAAGGAGGTGCCCCTTCAATAGTTTCACTATCGAAAGTTACCGACCCAACTTGCTCAATGTTGGCATTGCAACGCTCAATAAGATATTCGGAAACCTCCAAGTGTCCATTTCTAGCTGCCATAACAAGTGGGGTGGCTCCATTGGTTTCAATTGAGACGAGCTCATGCACTTCCTCTTTGGGTTTGGAATCCAAGCATTTCTAAATTCGGAAATAACGTATAAAAAACAATTATCTCACAAGATTATTCCAAAGGTCGTTCACATATTATAGAGCATATTCTTCCAATATGGGAGTCATTAATTTCTAAATTAAAATGCACTAATACGGAAAAATAAAAAAATTCACAGATAGGATGAACTGATTTGCATTGCAGTCCAAAGGATATTAATAATTTAATCTATGGTTGTTCTCACTTTAAGTCGGTGCAGTTTCCCGTCCTTAGCAGAGTTAAAAATTGAAATAACTTCCATGGTTTTAACCAATAAACTAGGAATTTTCGCAAACTTCTACACACTAAAAAAGAACTTGCACCATGATCGTGCACAGCGTATAAAAAAAAAGAAAAATGACGTCAGCAACCACATATGCCAGTGGTGCCAGATCACGAAGGCATGATATCCTATTTGAATAATTTCATGTACATCATGTGACCTTTTAAAGAGTACCTAAAATCGATGAACCCCTAAAATCTAAATTATGGCCAAATATGCTATTTTTTTACATTTTTCAAGACTTCCCGAGAAATAATAATGAACCCTGAGCTGTCATTTATTTTTTGTGCTGAAAGTATACATGTAAGGAAAGAAATAACTTCTGTATTTCTATTGGAAAAAATAAAGATATTATGTTAGTTACATTTTTATAAAGGGATCTCGCGAATTTTCATAGGAATAAATAATTCTTATAGGATTACGACCTGTTTGCCATGTGAATAAGAGTGAATTTTCACAATAGGAAGCTCACTATTGTGCATCTCTCTATGCCAATTCTCGATTTTATGTGCTAGTTTTAAATTAGTAAGCAATTCAGGACAAACTATCCTACTTAAAAATATTTACACATACTCTAGAATTGTCGACTTGGAGTTAATCTTAAAAAAATAAACAGCAAATAATTGTATTTGACCATTGGTTCTCCAAGCTGTGTGAAATTAAACTGCCATAATATATGACTTAAATACTAATAGCAATAAAAAATTAATAAAAATAAATATTATGAGTTTGCGATAACTGACAACTCCATCTGATAATTAGTAAGCAATTCAGGACAAACAATCAAAATTACACGTTTCTATACCATTGATCTATTTACTTGGAACTTTTTTTATTATGTTACAGTACAACCAACTGCTCAGATTATCTGCAAAACATGATAAAATAGCAGCACAACATTCAATAAGCAATACATAATGTAGAATATGTCACTGAAATTTTATTCATAATATGTGAGGAAATGTTACCTACTTTCACTCATTTAAGTTGAAAAATAAACTAATTAATGGCATTTATTTAGTGCCAACCCTGGTTCTCTTATTCCATGAGAAATTTGCACCATATGATTTTTTCTTAGGCTTTGGTTCTTGTTGTTCTTGGACAAACCATTCCCAACCTTTACACAAATCGTATATTTAATGAAATTACGAATCATCAATATTTTAACATCCATAGTTAATTTCACTACTTACCATTCTTTTCACAAAAAGCAATTGCATCGTCTTTTGATGAAAACTTCACCTGTGTATTAGATAAGGGATCTCCACTGAAATCAAAAATAGTCCCTGTTATTGGGTAATATACTATCACCAGGCTTATAGAGTAAAGATGCAGATGCACAAAAGCTAGAAAACTAGATCAGAATTAAATAATGTTTTATAGTAAAAAAACATATGCCGACATAAAGCCTGCAGGGCCCTAACAGAGTGAGAAGGCTCCGTAACTGGCTTGGGGCAAGTGTACCTGGCTGCCCACCTGACCACCTTCCTCCTCTACATGTTGCTCCTCAAGAGGTATGTGTACCACATTTTGAGAACCACTGCTGCAGCTGAGGGTACTGACTCTACTGAACTGAATTGAAATGTCTTACGTTGAGGTCCAACCCATAAGAGGATTTTCCCATCGCTCCCGAGTCTCAAACTCAATTTTCCAGTGATGAGTGCTGTGGCTTCCAGACTGCATTGCATTACGTGCTGGAACAGATATGCAAACCCGTCTCGTTTTAATGTGTTCTTCTGGGACTCCAGACACAGGGCTGATATCCATCTAAATAATAATTATAATAATAATCAATCCTTCAGTTATTCCTGAACCGAATAATTAATTAATTACAGGTAGGTCATATCACCAACGGAAGATAAACATGCATGCACTATGGTCCCAAGTTCCCAGAACGAAATCTAGACTTTAGCATTGGAATTCCAAAATAAACCTACGTACGGGTCCAGTCACGGTTATGTAGCCCTTCAATTGCTTCTGATGGAGTTGGGTTTCTGCGTCCGTCAGATATTCCGACACATCTTTAATTAAAGCGTCTTTTTTCAATGCCTCTTTTTCACACGTTAGCGCACTTAGGGAGAGCGAACGTCTACAAATACAATATAGAAAATGCAGCATTGCATTGAAGACCATTCGTACACTCACGAAATAGGGCTCGCACACGTTTATCAATGCAATAAATTGGTAACCGGTAATATAATTTAACGAAATATCTATTCGTTTCATAGTTTCGCAGACAAAATAAAACCCATACTCACGAAGAAACGAACAATCCACGTTTATATAAATGTCCAACAACAACCAGAGGTGATCTGAGAGACGCCATTTTGCTAGCGGTTGTAAAAAATTGCGAATATGTGGCAATGCCAACAAGCCCCTGCACAGGGTGCAAACATCGAATATTATTTCTACTCCAAACCAGAATAGTCATTACACTTTATTATATATTATTGTTAGGCTAATAAAATTATTCGTTTTGAAACAAAAATATTACATATGCATACGGGGTATATATTTAAAACGGCAGATGTTTACTTTAATAGCATTTTAAAACAAAAATCGCCTTGCATAAACGTTCGAGTTGACATTTCTTTTCATGATTTATTACAAGATTCAGAAAATTCAGAAATATAGTAATGTATTGATAATGTTTATAGTGAGGTCAAAAAGCTTAATTATGTAGAGCCTAAGTTGGGCTAAACAGAACTTTGCTCCGAGATACTTCAATGGAAAAGAAAATTGAGATAAAACAAATCATTGGTTTATTGTACTGATAAATTTATACATCAAGACTAGAAACAAGATTCGAGGAACGTATCTTGAACATTAGAAGAATAGAAAAGTACAAAATTTAAGTAAGTGAAGGTAAGTCGATTGTTAATCTTAACTGGAATGTGACAAAATACATAAAAAAAACTTGGTGCATTCAAAGTTATCCAATGTTAAATATCGTTACTTTGATTTGCCATAAAATTTGCTATTTAACATGTATAGTAACAAGTTGACATTAACTTCTGCACGGTCAAACATTTTCATCACCGGTCTGCCTTCATACTGCAACTCTAACAAGTTCTACAGAAAAAACCATTATTAATTATTAAGTAATCAATTTTAAATTGTTTTTAGATATTGTTACCTGGATATCCAGTTCAACATCAGATAAATTGGTACCCATGTATTTCACTTTTACAGTGAAAACGCCAGAGACTTCTGTAGGAGTTATCTCAAACAAAACGTTTTTGAACCTAAACGTTGACAAGAACAAAATGAACATATGATCGAATAATATAAGAAAGAAAATCAATGATAAAAACTAACTGGTTTTTGCTTAAACCCTCCATGCTTATAATGATGCCTTTTTCATGAAGTTTGGCTGCAGTATATTTTAAGGTCGTTTTTGAAATAAACGATCTTGTGAATAGACTGCTACTTATTCCAAATTTTCTGCAAAACCATGCAAATAAAAGATGATTAAAAAACTTATACACAAATAAAGGGTTTATAAATTTCCTAAAAACTATATATATTTTCAAATCACACATCAGAAAATATTACAAATCACTACATGAAATACACTTACTTTTTCCCAGTAGCCATGTTATCAAGACACTGCTTTATATATTGGTTATAGTAATCCACTTGATCTTCAAAAAACGATCGTTTGGTTTGTAAATTTGTTAACGTAGTCTTAAGATGCATCAAGTCCTGTTTGCGTCTCAGTCGGTAACGGCGCTTGTTTCGAATATCCTGAATATGCAAATTATAACTCAATATAACAAGAATAAAATTGGCTAAACCATGTGTAATAACAGCAAGTGTAAAATGGAATACTCTACCAAAGAAATTGCATTTATGATATCCTGATAATTATTTTTACTGGAAACATAGCCTTCCAATTCCAACAGGTTTAAATTATGACGTATCTTGTCAACAATTTCTGCCAGAGTGGATCTGCAGGATTAATTTTTTTTTAAATTAAAAAATGATGCAAAAAAAAATAATAATAAAAAAGGAAGTTTTTTGGAACCAAGAGATTCTACCTTTCAACATCAGACGGCGTCCGATGTAGAATCCTTTGTTTCTTTTCCTTTCCTTCACCCTCATTTTGTCTAAGGCGCTTTTCCATTAAGAAGTCATACTTATTGCTCTAAATAAATGAAGGTATATTAAATGATTTCTTTTCAAATAATATTCCTAAAATTACTTAGCAAACTTAATTCTAACCTGATCCACTGTAATCTCGGTTATTAGCATTTCAGGTATGTCCATGACTTCCATACAGTGCATGGCATCAACTATCATCTGTTTTGTTCTACAGCACACACAAATGGTTAACTGTCCAATGAGTAACTTTTAAAAAATCCTTTTCACTTACAAAGCATGAATTACTTAAATTTCACAAATGAATCAATCAAAATATTACCTGACATATAACCTGTTTATCTCTGTTTTTGTACTTTCAGGAACTTCAAATTTGTTCGTAAGCATCAGACACACTTCTGTCTTCCACAACTGCACAGATGATAAGTTATCCAAAGGTTCTCCTAGACAATGCATTGTGCAACAGTGTATTATGTAGCAAATTGCAGATTAAAAAGTGAAAAATATTTAATTCACAAACCAATGAGAGCTTCAACGCTTGGCTTTTCCCCTAAATCTTCAAGCAGTTCATGCAATGGATCATCTGGGTCAGGTGCCAACAAATTTTCATGTTCTAGGAACATCTGGAGTACAGAATAAATAAAACACCTGTATGAAGTACTACAATAGAAAAGCCACGCCTCTAAAGAGTGTAGAAAAATAGTACCTGATGCAACCCACAAATATCTTGCAACGAAATGTAGACAACAGGCTTAGTCATCATTGTTGCTTCAGTATATTCATCTATTTTAAAATGATCTTCTAATTCTTCAATGTTGCATGCAGCTTCAAAAAAGTTCCTTAAATTCATATAAATAAAGAGAAGAAATGAAAATCTAGAAATTTTCTTTGGCGACTATCTGATTATAATAACTCACTTGAATTTTTCGTGGCATTCAATTATGAAAGAATTCAAGGGAATCAAATGGGGGCTTTCATCTCCAAACTAAAAATATAAATTGATGGGAATTAAGCAACTTCGCAAAACAACTGTTTAATAGAAAATTACGTGAAGCTACGTACGCCTATTTGGGATGTAGCAAACTGTAAAATTTTGGCAATTGATCCCAAATTTCTTCTCTGATCAATGCTTAGTGCCTGTGTTACTCCAACATCCACAATATCAAAGGCATCAGGTGCAACAATGGCAGAATTGATGTAGCGGTAATACAACAGATTGCCAACAATCTAAAGAAAAACAATCCTCATTAGCAGACTCAATTAGTAAGATTAGTAAAACTTTACAGATTTAATCACATTTATTAAAATATGTATTTGGTATAAGGCGCTGTTATACCCTTTAACAAACAATAATCCACAACCTATAGACCACTTTTTATAAAAACGCAATATATACCTACATACATATCCCATCACCAAAGGGTTGCGACCCTTGTCACTTTTACTCTCAGATAACATGCACTGGAAAGAAAATAGTTAAGCTTGCCTTTAATACTTCCTTTTGAGGTGCATC
>JAQIXS010005067.1:0-13506 GCA_034700785.1 Rossiulus vilnensis
GGAATTTTCGACCACAATGCGCAATGACGATGATAACAAACAGAGGTGCCTTTCAACCGCAGGGAACCCCAGTTCCGAATCACGCCAGGACCAAGCAGGCCCGAGTACGGCGGACTAACTACCCGGCGTCCGAAGACCTGCTCACTAGGACTAGCTGGGTCGATGCCAAAACTGCCCTTTCGCAGATCGCCAAGGTAAGATCGAGATCATGCTCATCGCTCGACCACAGTCGAAAATCGCAGCAGTCACTTTTTTTCTGTGGCGCATGCGGACAACGGGCGCGCGGGGTGTTTCCGAGCTGTCAAGCGGTTTTTCGGGGCCACCTCTGAGCCGAATAATCATGCTCCACCTTGAACTAAATTGGTTTCCGCTCCCCTGGTGGTCCATGTGCTTTTTATTGGGGGGCTCAGAGGGGGGAGGGACATTAAAGACGATTCGTGGCCGGTTTCTCGATTAGCTTCGCCCGTCCGATTCCCCGATGCCTGTTTCGCTCGCTCTTCCCTTCGCCTTCACTACCGCTGCAGGATTCCCTGTTTTTGACCCTTTGTTGTTTGGATTCCGAGCAGCTAAATTCGAAATTCCAACGTAATCACGGCGCTTCTGCTAGTATCGCGTTTATGGCGTTCGCTGGCGCAGACGCCCTCCTGGGTAGAAATTTGATTTTGAAGTTTCCAGGATATCGTGTTTGGGCGTGAAGCTGGAGCATCGATTGCAGTATTTGCACCGAAAAGCTGGCCGAAATGTATTATTGGAATTACGTGAAAAATTGAGGGGATGAATGGGAAATTTTGTTCAATTCCCCCCACCCCTCCTTCCAGGAATAAGGGCTGGTCCTAACCTGAAAAATCTGGGAAATTCTTCGGACAAGAACGATTTAGCCCTGATTTTTTTTTCAGGTATTGTTTATAAGTATTGAACGTAATATTTACGTTTATTTTAGGGATAAAAAATGCAATTGGTCAGAAATAAGTAGAGCTGCAAAAAACTAAATCTCTGAGTTAGTTATTAATAAATATTCCTTTTGATGAGTTTGCTACCATAATTTATTTTCAAATAGGCCTAGTCAGGGAAATGATTTTGTAAATTTTAGCATGAACCCTGAAATAGTTTCGAGGAAAGCTAAATAATGTTAAAAGTTTGGCACAAACCTAAACCAAATTTTGTGAGAAATAATATGTTAGGCGTATGCATAAAAAAAGTTTTCTTTAAAGTTTAAAATGTGACGTTTTACCAGCTTTTTTGGTGCAAATACTCCACGGTGCGTATCAGTATGTGAATTCGAGGACAATCTTTTTTGAGTGTTAGCGAAAGAACATGTGTACTCAGGCAAAGCTCGACTGAAAAAGTTCAGAACAAATGAATGGTTTTGCATCCAAGCTTTATGTCGAAACGAAATTGTATTAATGACTGGGTTCACCAAAATTGTGCATTTTTTTAAGTAGGCCTACGGATGTAATCTGTTTAGCACCGTACACACTTTGTATCGCACAAAATGTAAGCCACTCCTTGGCTAAAAATCACGAGAGCAGAGCTTCTTGCATAGTTAAAAAATATCAATCCCTGCTTGGGAAAGATTATTGGTTTTCAACATTTGGTGCACCGCTCTTAATATCGTTGCCGTTAACTTTCCGATAATTAAAAAAAGCTGTTGCTAAATGACGTTTGATGGCACCTCTTGTTGCTTCTGGATCAAAATAGGGCGATTCAAAAAGCCTTTCAAAGGAAACAAATCATCAGGTTTAAGTTATCGGCTTAGGCTTATATAGTTGTTTCTAGTTTTACAATAATGATTAAACCAAGTCATAGGGATGTCGCACGGTCAAGTTTATCCAATCATGTTTATGCAAACATAGCCTATTTTTTAAAAGGAAAGTAGACCAGCCTTGGCTGCTATGAATGAGCTTTTAAAAGTAAAAGACGAAAAAAAAAAAATTAAACCACTTCCCTCGTGCATTCATTTGCTCGTATTCGGACGATGACACATAGGCCTACTGTTTTTTTTTAAAATTTTTTGATTCGCTTTGTTAAATGCAACCATTCTTTTTTTTAGGGAAAAGCTTCAGGGAACAAGGCTGCGTTGTGGCTGCGCACGAAATTACAGGCGCACTTGTTTCACACGGGATGTTTTATCCAAAGACACGCCGGCAAAGTGCTATTTGTGGGATTATTAGTGTTGTCCACGTTTTGCGTCGGCCTCAAGTCAGCAGCCCTGGAGACGGACGTGGAGAAGCTGTGGGTGGAAAGTAAGTCGAACGCAGTGTTTTTAATTTCAACGTGTTTTGCAGTTCCCGCCTTTGCCTTGCGTGCGTGCTTGCGTTTGTGTGTTTGTTTGTTTGCATGTCGGCGAACAGTCTGCAGAGTTCAGCCAACCGAGTCGGCTTTCAGATGATGCTTGAAACCAGGCCGACATGCAGCGTAGCCTACATTACGATGGGGGTTTTTGGTTTGGCTCGCTGTGTGGTCTCCGTCGCTTTTGTGTCCTTTTTTTTCGCCTTTACTTCCTCCTAAAAGCCGTGGTTTCGAGCGGCGGAGGGTAGGCCACCCACCCCACGCCACTCGGACTTGCCCAAAAAGGCTTCCCTCTGTCAGCTGTTTTCTGTCCGAGAGCAATGAGAGAGAGATCAGAGAGGCATGTAAGGAGGATTCCAAAAAAGACGCTCGGCAAGGACTGGCCGAAAAATGCACCCCTATAGCTGCTTGCGAGGGCAATCCACAGGAAACTGGGCAGTGAGAGCTGTTAAATAGTCTGCACCGCTTATTTGCATTGGGCTTTGAATTGGTCGCAGGTTTTTTTAAAATTACGTAATACATGTACATAAAAGAATCCATCATGCAAGTTCCGAAAAGAGGATTTTCTCCGTATTTTGTGCATGTTTAACTTTTTTCCTAAATAGACGAGACATTTTGAAATTATATGAAATGCGCTGGAGGATAGTGGATGGCTTATTCGCACACGTATTTTAACAGTGATACAGCTCAAAAATTGCCTATTTTCGGTCTAAGGTGAATATACATCACGCGAAATGTACTGTTTATTTCAGAAAAAACTAGCACATCGTGCAATCCCATAGGCCTATATGTCTGCTGAGTTTTGCAGGATTGGTAGATTTGTCACTTTTGGAGCAGTGGTGCACTAGGAGAAAACTTATTTCATAACGTACTCAAAATTTCTACTAGTCTTACATATAGGCCTAACTATATTTACCATATTTGTACTTATCTTATATTCATACATACACATGTCTATTTATTTATATTTATTTTGTAACTTTATTCTTCTGTCTTCCATGTCTGTCTGTCTGTCTTTATAAGAATGCTTCTCCTGTAAATTGCAACTTTAGAGTTATGTCACTGTTGAAAATACGTGTGCGAATTGTTCAGGAGAAAAAAAAAATCAATATGGGATTGATTTTGGTCATTTTGGTCGTTTTTGATCAGCCGGTCGTGACTCCGCCTCGTCTCACTGACCAGGTAAAAACTGATTTCATAAAGCCCGATCATTGTGTCCACACTGGTCGCTTACGTCCCACCCGCCAAAGAGAATTTTCCCCATTTGGTCGTCCAGCTTCTCCCCTCCCCTGGCTCGCTTTAACCCCCACATGCTGGTGCTTTTGAATTAGGACACAGAAGATAGGCGAGTGTGACAAGTCAATTTGCCAGCCCGTGTTGCAGGGTCTCCATTTACAGGGCTTGGCGAGAGAGACTCTCCCTTCCCTGCCAAACAATTTAGGAATAAAGAGGGGAAAATGAACGAAGAAAGAAGCAAATCCCCAAAGAGGCGATGGGCAATTGCTGCGTCGTGGCATGGCCTGCCTGTCTTTTGAAATGTCTTAATCTTGATTTTGAAAAGCAGAACAGAAGAGAGATGTTATTTATTGCCTCAAGGGGGGTGGGGGAGGCTTAATGTTCTTCTTGTATATCACCTGACGTCTTAATCCACTCCGTGGTTACTGAATAGGCCTGATGTTGGCCAGGCACGGTTTTTATTTTTCTTTCTACCGCTGAAAAGCGTTTGGTGGTTGGTCCTCGTAAGCTACCCTCAGAGATTCATTCACTGGAACTGGGTGGGCCGAGGAGAGACCAGTTTGGTTTTGAACCCCCAGCTTCTCCACCCCAACTGATGTTTGTTGAAGCGCCCGCTTCCAATACGAAATGTCACTTCCATAATTGATCTTCCTGTATTGTGCATCCTGTAGTGATTTATCGTAGCTGGTATAATATAGGTAACTATCTAGATGTTCACCGCCAACCACCAAATTAATAACCTGTTCGAAAATCTGCCATAAAAAATATAAGGTATCGTACGCCAAAATGATGCATGAGGTTCGGGATTAAAATGTTACGTTGAATAACAATGACCTCTGACTTGGTGTGGAGAAGTTAATATCCATCCACCATGGGTTAGGCGCGTTTGTATGAAAAGGGGATGTGGCGTTAATGTTGTCAGCAAATAGAAATGTAGGATCGCTCATGAATGGCGAAGTACTTTGCTGTGAAACGATCGGAAATTCTGTACCTGAGGTGGTGAAAGCAGACGTTTCCTACATTCACAATAAAAAAAATTCGAAAACCTCGTTTGAGTTTTTTAAAAGTTATTTTGTTGTTGTTGTTGCTGCTGCTTAGTTTCACATAGCTCATAGTCTACTGGCATTTGAAGTCATGCGAACATCGTGATGTTGACATTATGTACATTAAATGAATTGCCTTTGATTGATTCATTAAGCCATAGGCTTGCTTACACAGGCATTCAAGGAATTTCCCTTTAATGGGGTTTTTCTATCCTTTGAAACTGTCTACGCAAAAATCAAAGGCATGGACTTTTCAATATAAAATTCAGTAGACATGATTACTAGTCATTAAGACCAAAGACATGACATGGCACATTCAGTCAGACTGTCAATTTTTGGTCAGTCTATTCCAAATGGCTGAATTGCTGGGTTAGCTTTTAAAATACTGCTGCCAGTAAGTATTATGAAATGTAGCACGCATTGGCCTCTTCATTCAGACCATACTCCATGGCTTGACCAACTTCCCCAAAACAGGCAATCTGGCGACTTGTTCTTCATGCAAATTAGGCTCACGCACGCATTTTTTCAAGCGGATGGAACCTCATACGCGTCTGTGCTTTTCTTTTAATCTTTTGTAACTGGAGGTGGTTTTTGGCCCGTCGTCATTAGCGGCTCGGTTATCCCACGGCGTTCCTCCTCCCCTCCCCTCAAGGGCACAAACGCTCGCCGACGACGTGGGTGGCGCTCCACGAATACGAGTCATTGGTGTTTGAAAATGAACACAATAGCCTACGTGTTCAGAAATTACGCCGATGACGTTTTTGACCATTGGATAGAATTGTGATTTTCGCTGTTTATCAAGGGTTAGCGTGAAAAACAATTTCTTTTTCCCAATAAAAATGTGTCTTAATTTTGACCTTAGGCATGGTTTCACAGTGGTCACTTGACGAGGCAGGAAATGGGTGGATGGAAGCAAATCGACGTTGGCACCACCACCGTCGGATGATCCGTCATGGATTAGTTTGGGTCATGGATCTTCGGAGTCATTTATCTTGATCTGTTCCAGTCATGGTCGAAAGAAGGCTCTTTTCTCCGTCGTGTCCCCTCTTCGTACCCTCATCCATCTGTCTCTTGCCATGAAGCTAGCCCTCAAAATGGCCTTTCTAACCTAATTGACCTAAAACCTTTTTCCAAAGCACTATAGGCGTGTTGAGGCGCCACCATTCCGCGTTCTGTCTCAGGAGCGGCGCTGTTTCCCATCCTAAGTGGCGCTGTATGTCGCCCAGAATATATTTAAACTTAACGTGGCGCAATTTTATTTTTTAAAAAATGTTTCGTTTAATTTGGTTGCAATGTGCAAATGTACTGCTATGCGAATGCGAATATTATACGACTTTCGACATGCATGTAGTCCTACATGTTTGTTAGCTAATTGTATCCACATATTGCAAAGGTACCATGCTTTAACATCGCACAACTCAAAAAACGTGATTTTGGAGACATCACCATGAAAGGGTTCGATTTATGTTCCGCTTACATGGATAAAAAATGCATTAACATAAGCCGTTTATGAAAATCGTGCTATTTTGAGTTGTCATTGTTGAAGTGAAGAACGTGGGCGATATTCCGAGTAATTCCGGTTGCCCAGATTACGTGGTTTTCTAAGGTTGCTGCCGGCAGAGATCAACGAGAAATTGTTCAGGACTTCTTTCTGGCTGCTGTCTCATCTTATGACCGCTGTGGATGTGGAAGAACCTTTCATGTACAGTGTACTTGATGAGGATGGACCGTTCAGGGATATGGGGAGATTTCTCCAAACCGTTCTAACAGGGTGTCTACTGGTTTTGGTATTCTGTATTCCATGACTACCTCAAGACTTTTCCAAGAGGGCTATTTTCTGAGGTGAATTCAATTGCCAAAACACAGTGACTCGATGAAATGAAAAAATTTCAAGACTTCATGACTTCTATGACCTCTATGACATTTCATGAGTTTTCCAAGCTAGTAGATACCTGTATAATTAACTAATTTCCATGCACTGAAAGTACTGTATAATTAATCATCCGTTGAAGTGCGGCAAGTCCTCTTCGTCCTTCAATTCAATTTATATGTAGTTTAACTTAAGCAGCAGGGATATCCCTTGTGATTTACGCCACAAGGAGAGTGTAATCCGTCAACCCAATTTATTTGGTACATTACACTGCATTTTGATTGTCCCCAATATCATTTCCAAATTGAATTTGTTAACTTTGGGCTGGCTAGAAAGCCTTTGGAAGAGATTTCATTTTAGGGCCTTCACGGTATTTCCCATTTCTTCCTATTATCCCCTCCCCTGCAGATGCAAACGATGTGTTGGCCGAGCTTTACAAACAAGAAATGTCCTTCGATGGAAATGAGTTTTCAATTCGGTTTAATTGCGCATTTAGTAGTCGTTGGGTCTGCGTCTTTGAACCCTTTGTCACGATACGCCATTAATTCGCGTCGCTCAGCTTTCCACCCATTAATTAAGTCCACTGTTTGCATTTGCCCGGGTGAAAAATGTAATGGACCCGAATCGGTTTCAGTGAAGTGCTTGTGTGGGAAAACTGAACTTGGTCTGATGCAGCACTTATCTGATAGACAGGAACAATGGACGAATTTACTGTCAAGTTGCTTATTTAATTATTTATTAAACTTGCGAATGGTGTAAAAAAATGTTACCGATGACTAGATGAGATTCCCCTGCGTGTATTCATTTCTCGTTATTGTAGTTTGCAGTTTAAATTGTAGGTTAAAGATGTTATCGGCTTTGTAGGTCTGCATCTCGTGTACCCTTTTGCACGATACGTGCATAATTCGTGACTTTTACTCGCCGCCCGTTAATTAGACAAGCCTTTTAATTTCTGCGTACCTGAAAATGATATAATCGAGTAAAGACAGCCCGCAGAATGCGCTGAGAATTTGTGACGTCACCGAGATGAAGTGTTGTACATTGTGTTGGAAAGCTGAGATTGTTTTTGCCGTATTTGTGTGGGTCCATAGTGCGAAAGTGGTCGGTTTTTAATTTCAAAATTTATGCTGATTGTAGGACACTTGTGTTCAATTGGACTTCGCTAAGTTCTTGACATGCAGGGTTGTATTCACGAAGCCTGTTTTATGCTTTTTTAATGTATCTGTAGTTGCATATAGTTGCTTTTACCATTGATCTCAAGATGTTTGTTTGCAATCTTGTCGTTTCAGAGGGTGGTCGATTAGAAAAAGAGTTAGATTACGTACAAAAGACATTAGGAGAAGGCTCAGGGACCACGAACCAAATTATATTACAAATCCCCAAACAAGAAGGAGCTAACATTTTGAGGGCGGACGCGCTTCAGTCCCACCTTAGTGTTGTTCTTGTCGCAGCTCAGGTACAAGTGGAGATGTTTGATATGTAAGTATTTGTATTAATTACTCTGCATTGTACTTTTTGAATCTGTTGTCACATTGTTCGTGGTACACTTGAGTTTCTAATTTATTCCTGGTTTGACAAATTTCTAGAACATGGAAGTTAAAGGATATTTGTAATTCTCCAAGCGCACCAACATTTGATGCTCATTATATAGATCAGGTATGCGATCATTTTCTTTATAGGCCTACTTCACTAAAAGTCGGATCTTTACTATAGCTAAGATCGTTTCTCAATATCGCCATCATTTTTTTTTAGATTCTTGAAAAATTATTTCCTTGTGTAACTATCACCCCATTGGATTGCTTTTGGGAGGGTTCTCGCGTTTTAGGACCAGAGTTTCCAGTCAGAATTCCGTAAGTAGCCACATAATCAGCTTTTTAATCGTTCTATACATTTTTATGGCGGTGATACAATTTGTTCTGTAAATCTTGGCCCGGGTTCGTTTTTTTGTGTCTGTGTGAGTTACCAACGGGTTACCTGCCTTTGATTTTTACGGTCAGGCCGGAGAAGGAAACTGCATCTCGAGCAGGTAGAAAAAGTAGATAAGTGTGTAAACGGGGAGGAAAAAAACCCAATACGCTAATCCAGTTCCATCAGAACCCAATTCTAACATTGCGTGTGTGTGTTTATTTCAACTTCTGGGTGGTCCTTCGTGTTAGCTGGCATTTTGGGATGTAAAAAGAAATATGCAAAAAAAAAAAAACTACGGCCATTTGTCATTCTGCGTGGTTTTTTGGCTTCAAGCCGGATTAATATGCTAGAACGGGCTAATTTGTATTTTTAAATGAATTTGTTTTATGCACACTTTTCGAATGATCAGTGAATTGCTCAATCTATTTTATTGACCCATAAAATGTATATTTCCCCCGTCTTTTAGAGCTCTGAGTACCGGCATAACATGGTCGACTCTAAATCCATTGAAACTCCTGCAAATGATGAAAGACAACTTTTTAATGCAATTTCCGTTCGACACCGTAGACGACTTCATGAAAAGGGTGAGTTGCATCGATATTACTTTTTTATATTTTATTATTTTAAACTGAAATATGTCAATTCCTGGAGTTGAGATTTGAAAACGCAATTGACTATACGCACAATTTCAAATTTTCTCCATTCACGTTGTGCGTGCCTTTCGGGTTATTTACTGGGTTCTCACAGAACCTGGGATGCCTGGGAAAGTCAGGGGAATTTTGAATTTTTTTCAACAAGTCAAGGGATTTCCTTCTAGTTTCCTTCTTTTGCGAATTCTACGGCAAATCCATAGTCTTTACGACGCTGGACATTCTATTGATCTGACTTAGAACATTTATATTCATAAAGAGATTCTTTTCACTTAAGGGTCTATGGGGAAACTTTTGATCAGGGAAAAATAATTTTTTTAACGTGGGAAACCTGGGATATTTGGGAGAGGTCCATATTTCAACTTTATTACGATTGTTTAAGACGAACGAAATTCGCGCGAGGTTGTTTCGGTATGAATGAACCGTATGAGCCAATTTTTTCGGGCCACTCATTCACCGTAGTTTAAAAAAAAATTGCACATTGCGTATGTCTTGTTTTGGACAAAGCCATAAGAGAGGGAAAGCGAGGTGATGTGAAGGCGAAATGGAAAGGGAGATCTTTGGGTCAGCTGCCTCATCTTGGGTGGCCCTTAGCCCGATACCTCTCCTTGCCCTCTTTGTAATTTGAGAATTGGCCGGCGAGGAGAGCAGGCTGTGCTAGCCTCCAACCGGGCAGGCACTCCACTCGCTCTGGGGCAAAAGCGAAAAAGGACAGCTTTCTCGCGCCTGTCCGAGCACTCGGGGATCCTCGCTGAGAGGATTTGGGGGTGCCTGAATTTTATGTTCGCGTCTTCCTGCGTCTATCTACGCTTTTTAAGTGCTGGCAGATGCTGGTTTCACTGTGTAATGCCCACTGATAATAACGGGTGGTTTTTCGGCAGGGAGGATGTAGTGATGTCGAGAGGGCGATGGGCGTTGATAAAATGGCAGCCAGGGAGTCGCAGCAGAAATGCCCCAAATTCCCGATCGGAATGTTATCTTTCCCAAACTCTTTCGGAAAAAAAAGAGCGTGGCATACTCACGAAGTGTTAAAAATTTCTTCTAAAAGGCCCCATTAAAATAAACTTACCTTCCTTTATTTGCGTTTTGATTTTACCCCAGGGTGGCCAATAATCTGGGATCGTCAGGGAAGTTGGAACAACCTAAAAGTGGAAAAAGTCAGGGATAATCAAGAAAAATATAATAAGCTGTTTAATTGTTAGCACTTGTGTCGGGAATGATACATTCGGTGTTATTGATCACTATTATTGACCGCGTAATGTCCGCGTTAAATGAAAGAGTTGAGTTTATTTCAAGTATCCTTCATCTCACCCCCTCAATGTTTTGAATGCATGGCCACAATTCTCTCCTTCCTTCCCCAACGTGAAAAAACGCCATCGGAGAGGCCAAGCAATTGTGGTGCGTATTTTGCAATGATGAGGGTGAAGCCTGTGAGTTTTTTTTAAAAAAAAAGAAAAATGAATGGGCCAGCTAGGCATTTCCTTCCACCACGGTCATATATCTGTCAGTGCTGACCAACAGCGTTGGTTGTGAAAATGATGATGACCCACAAAACCCCTGAGGAATTCTTGCCGGAATGTTTCTCGCTACCTTCGTGCAGTCTCCCATTCGCTCTCACCCTTTTCTTTCGGTTTTTTATATTTTATTTTCTAAAATAATGCATTCGTTTTATTCCGACTGAGGTCGGCGTAAAATTTATAAATCTTGGACAGTTCAAAGTCTGACTGCCACTAGGATTGCGACTTATGCGTGGGACGTCCGTGCAGGAAAAAATAGCAAGCTTCTCCCCCCAGTCTTGGTTGCAACGTGCATTATTTTTAGCCGTGTTTTATTAAACTCTTCAAAGAAGACACGGTACAGTCGTAACTGCACGGCGGAATTTAAAACAAGCAAGATTCCTTTCAACTATAAAATTCCTTATGTTCCCGATTCCCGAGTGGGCTGTCATGAGATGGCAGGCGCAGTTTATCTTGTCCATTCGTGGTGTGATACTGTTTTATGCGGACCACCCTGTGGCTCTCATGTCTGCAGGAGGAATAGTCAACGTATTTTGCCCTACACACTGTATCTTATGTGGATAATGCCAGATTACCAATTTTTCTTCTCGGCAGACCGTATCCCGAGGAACCCATATCTCGATTCAAGTTATAAAATTTGCACACTTTGACGATTTCTATAACATTTCACATTAAAAAAAAATCTCGATTTTTCAGTTTCCGCTCTTGCATAATGCTGTGTATTGTTTCGTGTTTGCAGGCAGGAATCACAAGCGGGTATCAAGAAAAACCCTGCTTAAATCCATTGGATCCCCAGTGCCCAGAAACGGCCCCCAATAAACATTCTGGACAGGTCAGTATACTTTTTCTCCACGTACATACATGCACTTGATGTTGCCCCGCGGGTTGTATTAGTTGTTGGAAAGGAAGTGTAAAAAAAATGAAGTCAGTCAGAGGAAAAGAACGACTGGAATGAATGAATGACCACCCAAGTGGTCAGAGAGCTTATTTTTTTTTTTTTGCCAAGAATGCGCCACACACTCTGAAGGCCACTTTTCTGTGGAGGTTTTTTTTTTCACTTCTTCTCCCTCGCATTCATTTCTGGCAAACATATTTTTAATTTATTGTGCCTCATTTCACATACACATATTCTTGTAGTTTTGAAATAACCTGTGCCAATGGTCCAATGCATTATTCGGCTCGCGTTTGTTAATGATTGCACTGAGCGCATGTTGAGCTCAAGTCGCATTTTTATCTAGCTATTAGAAACATGATTAATATTCCGGTCACGCTGGTAATGTTTTATTTTTAAACGTATTTTCCTGCCAAGATTATATTTTTATGATTTATATAATTGCTAATTATCCATCTGTGAGAAAGATAAAACAGTAATTTATTAATGTGCATTAAGCAGACCAGCTTCGGAGCAATTCTTATCTATTTTTTTATATAATATTCTTCCTTGCATTTCAATGAAATGAATTCCATTTAAGTAGAAACAAATTTAATTTATTGCTTGTATGCTACGAAGAAATAAAATTCATGTTTAACACGAACAGGACCACCGTGAATATTTGTTACTGAAGAAGCTATATTTGAAGTGTCACCCCGCTAATGTTTTTGTTGTGAAAAAAATATGCTGTACGTTGATCATGTGTATTATTTAGTGTAAACAATCCAATTAACTGAGTATATAATTACGGCGTTCTAAAAGATTTTAAACCCGATTGGAGCGTTTGCTCCCTATCCCCCAACAATTACTCAATCTTTTTCCCTATTCCGTAATTCTGTAACTCACTAACCATTTTATTAATTTAAAGACTCCTGACATTGGTGCAGAGCTGACTGGTGGCTGCTATGGTTTTGCTACAAAATACATGCATTGGCCTGAAGATTTGGTAGTTGGAGGTACCAAGAAAAATAAGACTGGTCATTTAATCAAGTAAGGAATCGTATTGCCATAACTAATTTCAATGGAGATTTCACATTTTCTGATTGTGGTATTTTCTTTTTTTTTTTATAAAGAGCTGAAGCTCTTCAGACTGTAATTCAATTAATGGGCGAGAGGCAAATGTATGAATACTGGAGTGATAACTACGTCGTGCACAACATCGACTGGTCGATGGACAAAGCAAAATTGATTTTGGAAGCATGGCAGAAAAAGTTCACCGAAGAGGTCCTGCGTTTTGCCAAGACATCAAATGAAACTAAATCGTACAACATCAATTCCTTTTCCACAACTGCACTCTCCGATATTCTGAGAGATTTCTCAGAAGTTAGTGGCACCAGGATTGCTTTAGGGTATATTCTCATGGTAAGTCTTGTTGTCGAGTGTCGATGTCTAATTAATTTTCTGTCATGTTGATTGCTAATTGTTTTACATCTTTCAGCTTATATATGCTTGCGTTTCACTGTTGCGATGGACGGATCCAGTTAACTCTCAAAGTGGAGTGGGTATTGCCGGTGTGCTGCTTGTGGCCATCTCTGTTGCTGCTGGTTTGGGATTGTGCGCCTTGCTTGGAATCGCATTCAATGCATCAACAACTCAGGCAAGACACGTTCAATCGTTCTGTTAATTGTAAAGCCTGCGAAAAAAATATTTCTAAATTGATTTATTCCTGAATTATAGATAGTTCCATTTCTTGCTCTTGGGCTCGGTGTGGATGACATGTTTCTGTTGGCACACACATATGCTGCAAATTCAAATTTTGGAGTGCCTTATGAGGTAGGTTATGTTTGAAATTGATATACTTTATAACCACTTTAGTTCTTTTTATTCTTTTTCTACGTACTATTTGTTTCTATCAATGCCATAAAGATTGTCCTTTTACTATATTGGCTAGCATGAACCTGTTGGCATGGACAAAAGCATGATAACGTTTGGTAGCAGTAGAATCCTATTTAATACTTTATAGATCCTGTTTACTAACTCTCCTACTCTTCCCTTTACTTGCTGTTACTTTCTTTCATTGTCGTAGGAAAATTCTTACATGTAAGTAACTGTGAGGCAATAA
>JAQIXS010005068.1:0-13506 GCA_034700785.1 Rossiulus vilnensis
CTTGAATGACTTTATTGGGACTTGAATGACTTTATTGGGACTGGAATGACTTTATTGGGACTTGAATTATATCATTAGGACTTGAATTATTTCATTAGGACTTGAATGACTTCAATGAGACTTGAATGACTTCGTTGAAACTTGAAGGACTTTAATGGGACTTGAATGACTTCATTGGGACTTTAATGACTTCGTTGAGACTTGAATGACTTCATTGGGACTTGAATGACTTCATTGGGACTTGAATGACTTCATTGGGACTTGAATGACTTCATTGGGACTTAAATGACTTAAAACCAGATGTACACCTGACTTCACAGGATGTTACTCCCTCGTAGCATGCAGCACCTTCATAGAGTAAAATCGAAACTGCATAACCTTTAAATCTATTCAATACCCTGCTCTTATAAAGTCATGCTTTAATTAAATTAATCTAAGTCGCATTTAAGTTGATGAAATTTCATTGAAAAATTCGTTTAGGCTGGATCTCGAAGATGGCGCCATCTTTGGACGGAAACTTTCTATTTGTTTTTACCATTGCAAATGTGCGCGTTAAAGTAAAAAAGCCCTTTAAAGTCTAATAGCGGCCGGTTGCACCACTAATCTCCGGTTAAGTTTGACGGCCGATTAAAACTTATCTTAATGGTGCAACCGACCGCCAGGACATTGACGTGCTTGTGTTTATTCGTTTGTTTTCTAATAATCAAAAACTAAGACTTGGTTTCGGTGCAGAATGTGGTGTAGAGGTTCGTTGGCACAACCTAGTTAGGAATTACTAGTTAGTCGATTAGTTAGTTTCTTAACCGTTTTCTATCTCCTGATATCGTTTTCCTTTCTTTTTTTGGTGGCTTCTTCTTTTTTTTTTTTAACCGTCATTAACCCCATCCCACACCCGTTGATTAACCGGCTAATTAGGCGAATGGCTGTCGTAGTTAACTAGTGATTTTTTAATAGTCTTAGTTGGTTTTTTTTAACGTATCGTTTGACCGATTAGGCTCGTAACTGAAATCCGAGTTAAATTTTTTTTTTGCATTTTTTCTTCTTCTCTATCCTCCTTTGTCATCAACGTCGTCTTCATCTCATTATTATTATTATTCGTTATTATTTTTTCGTTCGTCTTGAATTGTTTCTTTTTTATAGGCCATGTTTGCCAGTTGCATCCCTGAAATCATTGAATTAATTGGCTCTAGACCCAAATATAGTGGTGAATACAAGCGGGAGCATGGAAAGAGGTATACTGCCTTTTGCCTATACTAAATTCGACCGTCCTCTTCGGACCCCTCCCCCCCTCCCTTGACCCTCGGCCCTTGACCCACCTCGCTCTGCCCGATATCGACACCTGCCCCTACACCCCTCCACCCAACCTCGTTTCGTTATGATTTTATCGTTTTTTCTCATATATTTTCCCACTCCGGTCCTTCCTCCATCCGCTTCTTCCTCGTCCTCCTCCAACTCCTCCTCCTCCTTATTCTTCTTCTCTATGTCAATTCTGTCTGCCTGACCACTTGACCACCTGACCACCGCTCGCTTCCGCCTCCGATTCTCCCAATTCAATCGTGTGTGTGTAGGCGGTGTTTGCCAGTTGGATTCCTGAAATCACGGAGTTGGTAGGCAACAGGCCCAAGTACGGTGGAGAATACAAGCGGGAGCATGGCAAGAGGTATTCTTCCAATTCTCCCACCTATACCCCTTCATCCCCGAAAACCGATAACAAAAATTCACCAAAATACTGATTGTAGTCGATCGATGCCGGTGGTGAAAAGCGCTCCGTGTGACCGCGCTGGATATGTCGATCGCATCTTACGCGGTCGAAAATCATTTTCATATCTGGACATATCAAGTCCATATCTAACCATATCTAACCATATCTAGCCATATCAAGCCCATATCTGGACATATCAAGTCCATATCTGGCCATATTGAGGCCTTATCTGTTCGGCTCACTTGGAATCTTGAATTGCGGAGTCCTTGCTGAAGCCGTCTTGCCAGCGCTCTTGCTTAAGATATCAAATAATTGATGCAAATATTCTGCAGTGTCTGGGGACATGTCCGTGATTCCATATCACCACCGCGTGTTAACCCCCACATCTGGCCAGATGTAATGCATCCAATGCAACGGAACCTGATGCAGATAGGACCTGGGTTTTAAGCCTCTCGATGAAACCGGCACGTCAGTGAAGAAAGACACGTGTTTCGTCAAGCGTGACACCTGGCGTCAAACTGACACGTACGGGGTTTGGATAGGACTTGATATGGCCAGATCCAGCGATTGCCAAAATTTAACCTCGGATAAATGCCCATGTGAGTGAACTCGAAAGGCGAGAAGTCACTCTTGGACGCGCGATAATTGGATGAAAGCTTGCTCATGGCAAGATGTGGAGTGAATATGGTCGGATATGGACCTGATATGGCCAGATATGGACCTGATATGGCCAGATATGGGCTTGATATGGCCAGATATGGGCTTGATATGGCCGGACATGCTCGACATGGACGCTTATCGGCGAGGTCGTATCTGGCGTTTTAGGCCACTAGGGCTCGTGTAGGTCATCTTCAAACCCTACCGACCCTTGACCACCGTCTGCCTCCCTTCCCCCATCCCTCTTCCCTCGCATAACTGTTAGCTTAGTAATTTCGTCACAGGCAGCAAAAAAAATAACACTTTGAACTAACCACACTCGTGAACGGCTAATTAGCCGGCCGCTAATTAATTACTGACACAAATTAACACGCTAAAAAAGCGCCTCCCGCGCCCATCATTTGTCCCCATCGCCAGCCGCCATCTTTGTGTGGTTTTTTTTTACCCCCCTCCCTCTCATTAATCGTCGTTTCGTACCTCGTTGTGTTCACGCCCGATGTTTTTGTGCTCGACATTAAATGGTCAAAAAATAAAAGGTCGTTAGCTTAAGCCTCGTCCGGAAAGGTCACCTGACGACGTTTTGCAACCACCACCCCCTCCACCCATCCAGGGTTTGATCCTCTCACTTTGATCCGGATTAAAAGATCTAATTCTGGTCCCTAATGAAAAACGAAAATGAGACACTTAAAAAAACAGCGAAATTTACAGACGATTAAGGAAAGAAAAGAATTTTAATTACTCGTTTCGGTTTGTATTTCATGTGTTTTTTTTACAGTTAAAAATTATACCTATTGTGTAAATGGTATAAAATTTAAAAATAACTTATTTCAACGTAAACAATCGCAGATGTAAACTTCGCAGTATATCAAAGTACTATGTATACTTTACACGTATTATACCTATCGTTATATGTATAATTACCTACGTGTAATAGTTTTTCGATGTGTATCAGACAATGAATGTCTCAACTTCCGGATTGGAGGAGTATCAAATCTACTTTAATAAGCCCCTCCTTAGTCCACAAAAAACGCATTTTACTACCAAAAAACAACTGGAATCTTACTTAAAAAATAATTGTTTTCACACCATCGACCTCGGCAGTAATCTCGTCCAATTTAAAGAGGATTTGCAGTACGCCTAAAAACATTTTCGTTCATCCGCCCCATTACTCTTACTTGTGTGTATCTGACGATGTAAATAGCTCACAAATATCGTAAATTATGTGCAGCTAGGACGAATTAAGATCCCCTGTAAGTTTTTCCCCTATTAAATGCTTCAAAATTTTGTTATTTCTGATATTTATAGTTTTTTTTTATTATTTTTAAAATGAAACGTGTGGATCACCCTGTAAATGTATACAGGGTGTGTCATTGTAAAACCGTTTGGGGATCCAGGGCATTTCCATAAATATTTTCGTTGTGTTAGGAGCTTTTGTTTTCTAGAGGCTCGGATATATTATTTATGGATTAAGGGGGATGAAACTATGATTAAGTTAATCGGAACATTCTTCTACCGACCGGAAACGGCGAAATTTTATAATTTTTTAGATAATATTAGGCTTCCCAGCAATACAGGCATGTTGTCATTGATTGCCTGCTTTCAGGGGGAATGCTCAGTCGCGGTAAGCCTAATATCAATTCTTTTGGAGGCGGAGCTAGGCGCTCTTGTTATAGCTTTTAAGCATATTTACAAATTATATTGTTTTACTATAAATCGTTACGAATAATGTTTTTTCTAGGAAAATATTTATACAAGCTTGTTTTATTATTATTTATTTCGAAAACTACATTTACTTCACTGAAATCAGTGTTCAGAAAGTTCAGATGACATTCTTACACAGTATGTGTGTATGGTTTGAACAGTTAAAGTAATTTTAATATAATTAAAATAATACACTAAACAATTAATGATTGTAATCGTGGACGACTACCGTTTTCGTATTTTAGGAGAAAAAAAATACCTTATACAAGTCTGTATTTCTTCAAAAAAAAAACAGAGCAGGGCTGGAATCAACCATACTTTTCATTTTTCATTTTTTAAAATGTACTTTATCAAGTCGTTATGAATCAATAAAGTTTTTTTTTCATTTCGATCAGAATAATACCCATTAAAAACTGAAAATCGAAAACGTGATCACCCACCAGGCTGATGATCGATCAATTTTATTACAGTTAGTTCGTTAGGCTATACTCTTTAACTTATTTTCGTCTTATCACACATATATAATCCAGATTCATTTTTATAAAAAAAAAAACTTTGATCATCTCGGGCTTTGATCATCCACAATCAAAAAGGACATCCACCCCTAAGGACGATGATTCCTACCTTGGGTCGATCCGTATTTGTAACTGTCTCCTTCCACCTCACCCAGGCACTTCCGGTGCGTGGTGGCGCGTCGTCTGCGTGACCTTTGTGGCTTTATCCCCATGATGATAATCCCTGCTACCCCCTTATCCGTTTGCCCCCTCACCCGTGTATAGGCCATGTTCGCCAGTTGCATTCCCGAGATCATTGACTTGATCGGCAGTAGGCCCAAATACGGAGGCCAGTTCAAGGCGGAGAGAGGAAGAAGGTAACGTCTCAATCATTCAGTGTGTTTGTCTGTTTGTTGATCATTCGATCGGTTGATCGATGGATCGAAGGCGCGTGCGTGCTAGGTGGCGCTGATCACGCTCGTTGAATCTCGATTGGTCGACCGGTCGACGCTCGTCCAAAGGGGCTTCGTCTACGATAGTGGTCGTGTGACGTCATACGTTAAGCATGGCGTCTTTTAGAACGATTTGCCAAACATGTACATGTACGTCACACCTGTTGATATGGTGAGATGCATAGACACGGCCAAATTCATTGTTGAATGCCCAGCGTTTGGCCCCTTTTTTATTAATCAGGGCTTCAACAGGTGTCTGGATTCGTTCCGTTCGAGTGAGAGTAATTCGTTATATCCGTGAAACCCTAAATCTGCCACACGATCAACACTACGCTTTGTCTCTAATTTCTCTAGACAAAGCAGTTTGTTACTCAAAACTTCATCAGGTCCCTATTCCACGAAACTACAACATTGATAATTTAGAAGTTACAAGTGCTAGTAAATGTGGTGCAATTATACAGTGTTTCACAAAATCAAAATGGCGTCCCAAGATGTGAACATATTACTTTTGCAAAATGTTGTTCTTCGTGTTACTTTTTTTAGCTACTATTAATTCTAATTTATTTGATCGCTGTTACTACCCCCATCTGACAACATATTAAATGCTTTTAAACCAACTTTTTTTTTTAACAAAACACTCGCACTTTTTAAACATGGTCTTGTAACTCGTAATGTATTTAGTATTAATTACAAGTTACGAGTGATTGTTTCGTGGAATGCAATATTTTATATTAGTGGTGTCTACAAGTAATTTCTCTTGTAATTGTTAATCCATACTTTTTTTGTGGAATAGGGCCCAGGTGTCTGAATTTGTTCCGTACGAGTGTAATTATTTGTGTTCAAGAATAATTCAGTGCTAATCAGCATATATGTATGCCGATAAACACTTAATTTTTATTAAGTTAGTTTTATTATTAGGTCTTAATATCACGAAAATTACAACTAATTATCGTTTAATGCTCATAGTTAGCTGCACCATGTGCCTGTATTTATTGTTTTCAAGTAACAGTGACTCGGTTTTAATTTTTTTTTTCGTTATATCCGTGAAACCCTAAATCTGCTATGCGATAAACACTACGCGTTGTCTCTAATTTCTCTAAACAAACCACTAATTATGTACGCCGAATTATTAATAATTCAGTTTTATTGATTAGTCTTAATATCATGGTAAATTACAACTATCAATATAACAGGACTCCCCCCAAACCTGGAGAAGTTAAAGCGTAGTTATTTATTTTGAAATATCGAGGAAATTCCACGTATTAAAATTACTTTTTCTTTTACATAGCTTAAGGTGTTTTTACTGATATAAGGTCTTATGGTCCGGGAAATTTTTTTTTAAACAAGAGAAGTCAGGGAAGTAGAAAATTTTATTTCTGGAGGAACCGTGTGTAAGGTGAAGTAAAGAATTAGGAAACTTGCATGCTCCAGCATGTAAGTTTCGTTATATCCGATAATTTGGTTCGTTATATCCGATAATTTCGCTCGTTATAACCAAGTTTGATGTTGGGAATAAGTTGAGTTTAAGTGAAGTGACCAACGTTTCTGCTGTCCTACGAAAAACGGAATTTTAGCTTTTTGCCTTGTATAAATAGGCCTAATTTTCGTTTAAAAAAAGGATTTTAGTTTATTCCTGAGAGTTCTCAGCTCTCAAATGCAAACTCGGCAATAGAATTTTTGATAGTGTGACGTCACGAGTAGGTGGACGTCTGTGTCTTCAAGCTTTCGTTAGGCGTAATAAAGCCGGTGGTCACGAGCTGGACATCGGTCATCTTAATGACCGTCGCGTGACGTCGCAGGTGCAATGGACGTGATGACGTCACTGATAATGACCGATGACGTCATTCGTCATTGGCTACCAGCTGACTAATCCTCGAATCTCCGTGTTTCGAGGCATAAAATCCGTAGATGACCAGTGGTCATTTTAATGAAATCCGTGTATTAGAAATGCTCTAATCGGCGATTACGACGACCGAAGCCATCGAGATTCCACGAAGGCGTGTTTCGACAACAATTGTTTTTCTCTCTTTTGTCTTTTTTTGTTTTTCAAAGAGGGAAATTTCAATTGTTTAATTAAATACTTCGTTTTCCGAACTACCCTCGCCCACCCACCCTAAACGCTATCTACGTCATTCCCCTCCAATTAAAAAGCAATTAAAATGCACTCGATCAACGATTCATTGTTGGGGGTAAATGTGTGTAAAATTTATCAAACATTTCGTTTTAATTCGAGAAAATTCGAGGAGATTTGGACGTCAAATCTTAAATTCGTCAATAAATGATGTTTTTGTTTGTTGAACCCATGAAATTAATCGATTGCATTTTAATAACGGCGAAGGAAAATATGAGATCCACGTTATTAGATATTATGTCATCTTGCAGTCCTCTTTAATTGTTTTTTTTTTTGAATATTTTAATATCATTAATTTGTGTGATTAGTGTGAACTACACTCGCCATAAAGGTATTAAATCAAATGCATTTCGCCCAATCAAGTAGATATCAAATTAAAAATCGAAATTAATCGTTTTGTGAACAATATAAAGTACTTTGAAATTGATTTAATTGACCAAAATTACTCTGGAATTTCGTAGGAGAAAATAACCTGTCATAAACTCCCCACCAATTGTACAGAAAATTCATTCTGCTCTGAACAAATTATGCAAAAACGTAATCATTTAAACACTTAATCTCATTGATTAATTCTAGTTAATTATAATGAAAGGGGTAGAGGCATGCAAATGTCCCAAAAAATGCTCATGATTTATTGTTGTTTGAAATCTTTTCCTTGAGAAATTGATGAGGAATTTTAGTGAAATCGGTAGGATTTCAAAATGCTTTAAAAATCGTTCACTAAACGAGCTTTTCCAATTTTTAAATTCGATATCTACTTGCTGAACGAAATGCATTTTTAAAAATAAAAAAACGAAAACAATGAAGAAATGACAAAGATGAAACTTTCGAGTCGCCCTGTAATCTCTGTGTTGGGTGTCACGTTCGTCTTCGCCCCAATCATCCGCCGCCGAAAAATCCCCGGATAATCGACGATTAATTCACGCATTGCGATCAGCGAAAGTGTTAATCTTCGCCTCGTGTTATTTTCGACCCCTGAGCTCCGCCCACTTCCGTTTCCTCTTTTTCACTTACTGTTTTTTTATTATTACGCCTTCTTTCCTCCATTCGCCAATTTTAATCCGTCCCTCCTTTGTTTATTTTTCACACGCAATTAATCTACCGAAATCATAAAAACACTCGACCACCCACCCCTCCCTCAATTCGTTTATTGATTTATTGAATTTGATCGAAATAAAGAGAGGTCTTAAGTGAGTTTCTCGTAAGAAAACTGGTCGATGGACTCACGGACACCCTGTACGGGGATTCGTTAAACTTTACACCTCAGTGCTTGACCAATTAAAATTTGTGTCCCCCCCCCCCCCAAATGCCGAAATTGCGTTTAATCCGAGCGAAATAATTGGTAGCTGAAGCGAAAACGGCAATCTTAAATCCTTATTTCAACCGAAAAATTAATTAATTTAAGGGCGGTTTTAATATCGCGCTTCGTTATATCCGTTTATATTTTATTAAAACTGAAAACGCTGGTCTTGTTTCTCATTCCCTCTCTTACTCTTTACTTTCAATTTCGATTTTGATGAAAAATTTTATTGCTGAAAAGTTAATGTATGTTCAGGTCGTATTTTTTATTTTATTTATTTATTTATTTATTAAAATTAAGATGGAATGAAAGCAATTTAGTAAACTATTCCACGAAATGTTTAATTTCGGACGTTTTTGCCGAGCATTCCCTTGATGAAATTTTAAATAAAAAAATTTTAATTTAAAAAAAAGTTTTAAAAAGTAAAAAATAAAATTGGTTCGAAATACGAAAGTAGTTAATCAAAACGTTAAAAAAAAATTAGTAATTATTTCAGAATATGAATATTATCTAAAATATTTCAGGTTTTTCCCTGAAAATCCAAATTATTTATATTTCCGGTATATTTTAATGGGTATAGTTTTATTTTCGAGAATGATTTTTGTCACATCTAAGTTTTCTGAATATTTTTTAGGTAGAAACATTCCGGGGAAAATCTTTATGTAAAACCAAGGAGGGGGAAAAAACACAAAATTTACAACAAAACTTTCGATTTTTTTCTTTCTACTTCGATATTTTGAACCAAATTTTATCATGTTTCTTTTTTATTTTTATTTTGTAGGGGGACATTTAAATACCCCTCATCAAGGAAGTGAATAATTTACAAATTGCGAATACGTATCCCAACGTCGATAATGTAGGAAACACCTAAAGGGTGTATGTGCCAATTATCCTGACGGTCGATCGATGGCGAATGACCCTGATAGCAGGACGTGACGTCACGTTTTCGTATGAGAGACTCTCTTAGCCCGGTTTTGCGTTTTGTTTGTCGATCCGGTTTAGCGACGGGTGTCAACACCAATTATTCGGATATCGTTTATTTGGGGAAGCCTTAATTCGCATTTATTAATACCCTAATCGGAGAGGAACACGCAATCCCCCCTCCGTTCCCCTTAATGAGCTTACCGTTGAATAATAAAAGAGTGAGGGCAGCACCCTGTATTTGTTAAATGAAGAAATAATTCTTTCGAAATGGACATAAAAAATGACCAGTGACTTATGTCATAATGCCGTCTTGTTTCCATATTACATGTCAAATTCCAATCTAAATTAAGTCTGATTTCCACAAGGATGTAACCGTCAAAAGTATTGTTTTATTCTTTTTAAATAATTACTTAATCTGTGGACGGTTTATGACATTTTTTTGTAAGAATGACCAATGAATGAGGTCATTTTTTTATGGAACGGGATGGCGTCCATTTAGAAAAAATGACCTAAAAATACGTGATATTTACGTGCTTTTAGTCATTACTGGTCGTTATTAAAAAGGTTTTAAGTTTTTCTCCCCACATATGATTCTAATTTCAAGATTTTTTAAATAAAAATTGATGTCTTAAATCGTATTCAAATTTCGCCAAATACGGAAAACGATTCTTAATGCGTTTTAGCATTTTTTCTTTAAATAAAAAGTAATTTTTGAAATCATTTAATTATCTCCCCAAAAAACCAAAAACAAAACTGGATTTTAAATGCATTTTTTACAGGTTTTTTTTTTCGAATTAAAATAAATCTCCTAAGTCGCGTTCAATTTTAGCCAAAAACCGAAAACGTTTCTAAATGCATTTCGGCAAATTTTTTTTCGAATAAAACAATGTGGTATATAATTTAATTGTCTCCCAAAAAAAAACTTCATATTTAAATGCATTTTCGACTTTTTTTTTCCCCAAATCGTATTTACCGTATGTTTTAAGTTTTTTAAAATTTCTGAAATCGTATTCAATGTTTTTCAAATCGTGTTTTTACAAGTTTTTTTAAAAATTTATAAAATCGTATTCAATTTTTTTCAAATCGTGTTTTTACAAGTTTTTTTCAAATTTCTAAAATCGTATTCAATTTTTTTTTAAATCGTCTTTTTCCCGATTAAAATTAAAATCTAACAGAAATCGTGTATTCAGTTTTTGCCAAAAACGAAAAACACGCTTCCAAATGCATTTCCTAAAATCACACCCAGGCTTTTATCCCCCTAAAAGATAAACTAAAAATCGTTTTCGGAATTTTCTTAAGGCATTGTTTCCAAATTCTCTCCAAAAACAATACAATTTCCCCCCCCCCCCTTCAATTGCAAGGTTCTCAAATTTTTTCCAAACAAAAAAACCCCTTACGATTCTGAACGAATTGATGAGCGTCGCTAAACCGGAAGTCTGCCCTCTTGAGAACGCTCTTGGGGCCCGAGTCTGGACTCAGAGGGGTTTTCGAGGTTGCCCTAAATCTACGTCTAATTGGCCACAATTTGGCAAGAAACCCAGGTTTTATTAACGCTTTGTGGCCATCTTTTGCAAGGTCTCTCACTCCATGCAATGCTTATGTGCCATCGATTTTTCCTTAAGGGGGAATCCAAGCTTTTGTTAGAGGGGTGTCTGCTCCGCACCCCCCCCAAGGGCCTAAGGGCCAGGGGATGGTCTCAATCGGAATGGATTTATTTTTGTGACTTCAGGTCGATTTCCGCCATTTTGAAACATGTTACGTTTGGAATTTAACACCGGTGGGTTTAAGGGAGATAAGGACATCCATAAGGTGTCCTTATCCCCCTTAAACCCACCGGCGGTTTGTACAGGGTGTCAGTAAGACGTCGTCAGAAATGTAAAGTAAAATTCAGGCTTCCCTGGTGGAAAGATCAGTATAATCGGTAATGTAGATATCAGTACAAATATCACAAACCGTGCTGAAATTCCAGGGATATTAGTAGTCCCAAAAACCACTATGATACTGATATTACTAACCGTACTGATATCAGTGGTCTCAAAAACCAACTGGGATCGCCTTTCGAACATCGAATTTTATGTAAAAATACATCCTAGATGTCAGTTTTCTACAGCTGCCTTCCCTGGTGGAAAGATCAGTATAATCAGTACAGTATATATCAGTATAAATACGCTGATCATATACTGATCAGTTGTATCTGTTAAATAAATTATTGATATCACTAACCATACTGATAATAGTAGTCCCAAAAACCAGTACACACGTATAGTGTTATCAGTATAGAATCACA
The DNA here is from genome assembly GCA_034700785.1 of Rossiulus vilnensis. Classification (NCBI taxonomy): domain Eukaryota; kingdom Metazoa; phylum Arthropoda; class Diplopoda; order Julida; family Julidae; genus Rossiulus; species Rossiulus vilnensis. Next base: position 11,649 of record JAQIXS010005068.1, read on the forward strand.
CTGATATCAGTATGAACTTATACAGATATCAGTAGAAGGCAGTTAAGGCATTTACGTGTTTTTGAGTAAATATTGTTTAAACACGCTGATCTAAGTTTTTAACCTGATAAATAACCAATAACGCATTGACACCCTGTAGTTTTGCAGGGTGTCCAAGAAGTGCACGTCCTTTAAGACCCCCTTACAAATTTAAATTTTATTAGTAATGATAATTATTATTAGTAATCTGCCAAACGTATTATTTAAATATTTTTGGGGATTTTCGTATTGCAAAGACAAACTTATAGACACCCTGTTTGTAAATTTATGAGAAAAAAATAACCTGAAATATTCCTGACTGATTTCTTTAAAACGAAATTCTATGACGTCTTTTCTTTAATTGACTTGAAAAAGAAAATCGTTTTAAAAACTCGGATATCGACCTCAAGGGCACAACTTTCTTTAAATTAAACAAAATATTTGTTTTAAATAAAAAATTTCCGACTTGAATATTAAAGAAATCAATTTTTATCCAAAACGAAAACTTGGTAGAGTTTAAAAATTTCAACGATTATTTTACAAAATCTTATATTTTTTTAAATTGGGAAATCAAACTTTTCAAATCGCTAATATTTCAGTAAATTTAAATAGAACCGAACGAAAAAAATATTCGGATCCGGTGATATTTTCAGTATCTTCAATTTTATATACAACGAGCAATAAAATTCAAATTGTGTGAAAGTTTTAATGACCTCTTGATACACGATGCGCCAAATTTAAACCGGAAGTGCTTTCAAGCGAGAGTGCCTACTTAATTGGTCGATTAAGTTTAATGTAGCACGGCGAATGCCATGGAAACCGAAATTTAATTATATCAAAGCGCATTTTATTTTTAGTATTTTTGTATAGAAATCAATTATTTGATGGCAAAAATTAAAAACAAAAAATATTTCTAAAGAATCAATTTCTACCGTTTGATTAGAAGGGTCGTCCATAAACACTTCGGATATGTAATCGTTAAATTAATCGTTAATTTACCTTTGTGCGATTTTTCATTATATAAAAACATAAATAGAAACGTGTTCACACTATTAATTGGTAACAAAAATCGAAGTTGAATTAAACAATTCTAACATTAACAAAGTGAGTCAGAAAGGGCTGTCCATAAACCCATTTGTTACTGTCTAAGGGGCCGGTTGCACCAACAAACGTTAAGCAAAACCCAAGGTAAACCTCTTAACTAATAAAAAGTATTGCATCTCAGCAGGTTAGCAGTTAACCACGGATTAACTATAACCCAGTAAATATACGGGGTTCGTTTAAGCTTTGTAATATAATGCTATTTTCCCAGAATTCCTAGTTGCAACAGGTTAAATCCATGTTAACTATACCTTGGGTTAAAATCCTTATAATAAAATGGTGAAGCAAAAACCAATTAACCCTCAGGTTAATTCGTGGTTATAGTTAACTCCAGGTTAGCTAACCTATCATTTAAACTTTAATGTTGCAAGCGGCCGTAAATTAAAGGCTAGATAACCAAGGATTACCTATTACCATAAGTTAACTTAAGGGTTAATAGGTTTTTGTTGCACCATTTTACAAAAGTTATTTTTAACTCAGGTTAATGTAAACATGGAGATAACATGTAGGAGTTCTGGAAAAATTACATTACATTACAAACCTTAGGTTGACCCTGCCTATCCTTGTTGGAATGATTAGGATAATCAGTACAGTAGATATCAGTAGAAATATACTGATCAAGTACTGATATAAGTAAGAAAAATGTAGTGTTATCACGAAGCATACTAATATCAGCAGTCCCAAAACCAGTAAAAATGTAATGATATCAGTATAGAATCAAACTGATATCACTAAGGTT
>JAQIXS010005069.1:0-13501 GCA_034700785.1 Rossiulus vilnensis
GATTACCTAGGGTCAGCATTGTGCCATCATGATTGTACTATTTCTTCTCAATACCTCATTTTGTAACTAGTATTTTAAACATGTCCAACAGAATCTGTACGAATGCATTAACGTCCAATTCAAAGTAATTCGCCATGTAGAAAGAGATTTACGAGTTGTAATTATCTTGCCCCAGATATTACGGAATAGTAGCCTCTCAGGAAATCCAGTTGGTTGACTTTAGTAATTAGAGGACTTGCACAAATTGCATAATTAAGCAGAACGCCATATTTACACTTTGGCGAATTGGCGTGCATATGCTTGTGTAACTATTGCAATACTTGTAATTTCAATATCATTAACGAAAAGCCTTTAATGAAGTGATCTTGGCTGCTACTCGCGGGAGATGTACACTGTACATGCACAGTTGGTCTGGACCGTTCCTATATGGCGGCCCCCATAATTAAGGCCTACAGAATCTGTTTCAGCGGACAAGATGATTTGAAAGCACTTAACATCGAGGATCCGATCCGAGTCGTTGGATCGCCTCGCGGCAATGCGGACGTATTATTTTTACCAAGTAGACTACGTGATCTTATCATGAAAATGTCACTCGTTTTTTGTGACCATCACGTCGCGTCAGAAGGCGTACCAGAAAAGTTATTATCAATAACAGATAGCCTAGCGTCCGGTTTTTTCAAATATGACGAAAACTCCTCCCATGATTTAGTTGTTATTTGACATGATGTTCCATGTGCACGGTTATGCTTTTCAGTTATGATACTCGAAATTCTAACCTGTGATTACTGCAGATAAAGTAGGCAAGCCACTCAACATGCCTTCTTAAAAATTAAATTGAAATAGCGCAGCTAGCATCGCTTGCGTAGAGTAAAGGGTTTTTCATCACGCCTCTTAATTCTACAATTGTGTTCCAAATTGGAAGTTTACATCATTTCCTTTCAAATTTCTGCCTATTGAAAACTCTATTATATTAAATGATTCTGCGTTATTAAGGAAGAACCTCTATGCGGGCGCACAATTGCAATAATAAGTTGAATTCAATTATGCGTAATTGAAATCCTAATTTAATTACGTAAATGAAATTAGCGGGCGCGACCTTTCAAGTCTGGGCGCCTTTTGTGCGAAGGCTAATGAACGATTCGTCCTTTATAAATCTATTGAACGCAGTTACGAACGTGTACTATTTTTAAGTTACTAGTAAATAAAATCAGCATGGGTATTTTTTTTTGAATCTCCAAAGCATAGTAGATGTCACCAAATATGAAAGAAGTGAAAAATGTATTTATCTCAGCTGTTTAACAACAATAATAATAATTTTATTTTCATTTATTATATTACTTGTATCATGACGCGTATAAAATGTAGGTATCAACATTTAAATTTACGTAATAAATTCACGAATTCAACATTGAAACACGTATTTAATTCCAATCAACCCGGTATGTAAGTCTGTACTTCCTAAGCCTCATGTCATGCACGAATAAAAGCATCAATATGCATCCTAATAAGCTTGGTTCTACCACCTACACTGTAGATAGTTACGTTTAAAGATTCCCTCCAGACTAAAATTATGACAAAAGTTATTTTTGTAGAAACTTTCGCCTTGACCTCAATGCATTCCCACTGAATGCTCTTTTTTCACTGGTATATTTGAATGACAAAAGCTCTATGCTTCCCCATTTTATTTTATTTTACTCACTAACAACCTCACTCAGTCACTCACAAATCTCAGTCATTGGTTAGCTGAACCAGTCATTTATTTCTCATTCTGAGCGCAAGAAAGTATAAGTTTGCAAGAAGTTTGCTGGACCGTAAGCATACAGCATCGTCAGTATGTAGGCCTATGGGCATAAAAGCACTTTGAAATTGATAATTAAGGACATTTGCAGCTTTTTCACCGTGATCCACCGTCTTAGAATAATAATTAACTTTCCATCCCAACATTTCACTCTGGAATCATTAATTTTGGCTTCGAATGCTTCACATCTGCGTGTCGCCACCTGTCCTCCGATGTCTTTAGGCTGCCACAAGAATCCACCTGGTTGACTTAGTTCACGTCTTTGCATACGCTACCTATGAAGGCGGTCTATCGATTAACCCAGGCTAGCCAGCGGCTGCTCGAAACTATAAACTTTGTGGTTTAAGGACTGCCCATGTTTTATACGCTCTAATAAGCCCTACTTTGCAGGCTGTGGTCTGTAGCACGAATTGATTCTGATTCTGATGATAATCAGAATGCAATGTTGGGCTACAATATTAGTAACAAGAGTGTCCGGAAATTAGCCTGCACCTAGGCTATCAGTACATATTTTAACCGTTTCGCCCTGATTTAATCCCATTATAATGCATACTTAGATTTTATTGCAGGGTTTGATTGAATCACGCACGCACTTAACTTTGTTTACACGCGTTCTAAATTCAATTAGGCCGTGATTATGCTCGACCCTGTCAAAGTTGCACGCACATTTATGCTTTGTTGTAGGCTTCACAACGTTTGGGCGATTGTCATGTAGCTGAAGCATACAGCTGTAATTGCTGATTGAACGGGTGTGCGTGCCTATGGATTATCATCCATTGGTACCCGGATAATTAACGTGCTGTTTTATAGCGGGAATAATATGAAACGCTTTAGGCAAGCAAACCAAGTGACTTTTGCCACTCTTGTTTTGGGATGTGGTGCTAAGGCGTACCAGTAGTTTATTGGAATCAGAACAGGCCTAAGGCGCCAGATGATGCATATTGCAATTAGAATCCCCATCATCAGGGTTAGCGTGTAATGGCAGACCGGAAATTGTGACGCAAGTTATTTAACCATGTTCTGGTAGATTCTGAAAAAAATATTTTTATTTATTTTTTTTAATATTTTTTTGCGAAAATGGTGAAGGTTACATAGATAAGTGCATACGAACAGAAATGAAAATGCTTCTTTCGATAAGTATAAAACTGATACATGAATTCATCAAACGAGAACGATGGACCAATAAAGCAAAACGTGAGAGTAGTCCGCAATTTCGGCCCGTGGATTACGAGCCTAAAAATGGACAGATCCTGATTATGTTGCGTTTTGTGAAAACAATGGATAATGCCGTTTGCTTAACTTGCCCTGCAGCCTGAAAATTCCACTGATAAACCTACATGTATTTTATTTTTGCGTAGAATGCCTTCGTCAGGCAGGGGAAGTACTTTGAATTAAGTAATCATGTTTATTATTAGTGATTTTTCAGCTCGCAGTTAACGAAGTAAACCTACGTTAATGACTACTGGTCATCAAAAGCAGTTTAATAATTTCTTTAATCTGGCAGATAGCCTACATGAAGATTACAATAGTCCTTTTATAATGTTCTTTATTTGTCATTATCCCATTTATACGATGCAATAAACGACATCGTGTGGACTCTTTAAAGTGCTTAGTTGTTCTTCGCGTTTAATTTTGAAATGGCATCTTGAAGTCATTGCTTTTTTGCCGTGATTTTACTAAATGAGAAAAAATATCGATTGCATTATATTGAAAAAGCACCAGACAGCTAACATAATGATTGCACACGCGTGTTTACAGTAGTTTTTTTTTATTCATTTCCGATTAATCAGAATTTTTCAAGCATGTTTTTATCGCAACAAAAAAGGTAATTTGAATTGAAGAAGCAACGTAATTGCCATTCCATGTATCCCTTATTTGCTTATCTACATGTAGAGCTACAGCGTTCATGCACGCTAGTATACAGTATATTAATAACCTGTAGGGCGTAGGGGGTCATGCATGCACATAAGCTTATATGACGTCTGTAAATTACATCTTCTGTTTTAGTCTGTATTATCCTTTCAAGTAGTCAAGCTGTGGATATTCATCGATTTAGAATCGTTTCGAATTATTTTTAACGAAATTTTAAACTAATTTTGAGTAGTGATTTTAGTCTCACCCATGTAGAATCGACCACGTTCCCCTTTAAACACTCTTTTATTCAAACAGCAGTCAAAGGGGGAAACGAGAAAGGGGTATTCTTTACGAATTGGTGGAACACTAGATGGGGAACCTCGAACTATGAGCTATAATGTATGCCATAAAGCCGCGTGGTTTGCTTTGAAAATTGCTGCAAATGGCCTGCAATGCACCCCCTTTATGTTGCATAAAGCCATCTTCTGGTACAATTGATTTTTTACTCAGTTGGTCGGGCCGTTCTGTATAATTTCAGCAGGCATCTCACTGCATGGCCTACATAAACGTATACAATAAACCTATAAGGGCCAAATTGCAATTCCATATGTTCGAAGAATAATTTTGCTGAACCATCCATATTTAAAGAAAACGCCGGCCTTTGGTTCTCGGGGAAGCAAGGACACGACATCCATACGGATATCCTTCCCATTCTTGTCTTGGCCATTCAATGTATTCCATTATCGTCCTCTTGAATTGAAATTATCGTTTTATTTCCTTCGTATGGTTCCTGCGCAGAAATCCTAAGATAATGTCTGCTTTCTATGGAGACAGTTTCCCATGAAGCACCAGCTATGCTACTCTTGTTGTCTGCTGGTGATGTATGCTATCAGGATGATAAGAAATTATATATTGCCTTTTAACCTTGGGAAAATGTGAAAAGCTGATACACATGAAATTGTCTGCAATTGCCCTTCGCTCATGCATGGACAGACACTGCGCAAAGAAACGTAAACAAAACTACGTTTAAAATGTGTAGATGTGCTACGTATTGTTAGCGTCTTTGTTGCCGAGTGGTTGTTGGGACGAATGGGACCATAATGTGCATTGGCGTAAGTCAACCAAAATATGTATGTTGCTGAACCTCATACTTTGCCATTTGTGGATGCATGCCAAGATTTGAAGGAAAATACATATTTTCGCAAAAATCAATTAAAAAGAACGAAAATAATCAATAGAAAAAAGTCGAATTGATGCCAATAATGTGTCATTTACGTTGTGCATATTTAACATATCTTAATGGAAGATCATTAAACATTTATCTCGAAATATGCATTACGTTTTCAGTTTATGGACCTATCATTGAGATGGTTTTTTTGAAGTTATTAGACGAAGCAAACGCATCAAACAGACCAACAGTATAGAAGTGATCTCAAGATGTAATAATACCATTTGTTCTCAACAAAAACATGTCTCAAGTTTTAGTCATACTGTACACATCTGTCCTTGTTCTGATGTTTTGCACATCTGCCAAATCTTTTCACCTTTTCCGCTTGATTTCAAGGCATTCTTAAGTTTCATTCATAACTGTATAGTTATATCAGTCATGAACTATTGTCCTTGCTGCATTGAAACGTGATAAGGTACATGTACTATGCTCATGAACATTCTCCTGTGTCATAGTGTTAGTGGACTGCAGCTAGTCAAAAATGAAGATGTCTATCATTCGGCGACAGTATTCTTTGGTTTTGATAAACTTCCTTTCAGTTAGACAAGCTAACCATTCATGTTGACCTTAAACGCTGTCAGAAATATGCACACTATGCATTTTGATGAATCACTACTTAAATGTATCGTATTGCAGCAGCCAAAAAATAATAAACGCGCGCGAATGTCATTTTGGGATGAGATTGTAGTAGCTCTCCGGGCATTTGATCCTAATTTAATTTGGTAATGGTTCTTGTAAACTTGTAATCAGACCAGTGTGTTTTTGGTTTCTTTAACGGTTGTTTACAACGCGGAGTTTAATGCACTGGCTGGAAGGGCTCTATAGTTTAGTTTTAACTCGGTGCATATAAACTTACGCTTTGTCTGACTGCTTCTTTGTCTGCGATATCTGTAAACGTCACGCTTCTTCAATGTCATAGATCAGAAAACCACGATTGAGGTTTGGCCCGAAAACTATCTGGCTATCAAGTGTCATATTTTGATAATTTTGTGTATACAGTATTAAAGTACTTATACATGTATGTAACGTCTGCACAAAGTATTTCATTTCGTAGGCCTATGGAATTTTCCCTCGGTAAGAACTACGGATGTAATGTACATGACCAGCACAAGTTTTTCCTATTGCTCACTACACATTTAAAATGTATCATAACTTTCCGATAAAAAGAAATCGTATCTGTGAGTTGCCAGGGAAATGCTCTACGAAAAAACTTGAAAAAATACTTTTGATTTAAAATCAGTTGCAAAAATGCGTTTCATTAGGCCATTTTGAAACTGCTATTAATGAAATTATGTGAGGTATAATCATAAGCATACCATCCCTAGGATATAACATTTTTGGTTATTTAAAGTTAATCTCGCTATTCATGATGCAAGGAAAATAACATTCGTGCAGTTTACATGCAACAACTGCAAAGTAACAAACAAAGCGTGCGTTCGGATTAATATGCTGTGAAGTTCTCATCAACCAAATGTAAAACGTATGATGCCCGTCGCTATGCCATCAATGATCCACTTTAACAAAATTGGAGTTACAAATTAATGTCGTTTTCATGCAATGATTGATGCCTTGTCAAGGCTTTATTTCTCTAAAGCCACAGTGTGTTTAAAATATAGCCTAGAATGGAAAATTACACTGGGAATCAAGAAACCATTTACTCAGTAAATAGCCGGAATGCATTCAAGCGAGGGGTCCACATGTTATAAACAAATTGCAACAATCCTCTTATTGTTGGATGCTCAGCTCCTGGCAGATAACTCAGTACAGCTAATCGATTCTTTGAATTATCTTTAATGAATCAGATAATATTTATTCATTTAGGGTAGATCTGTTTTTTCTCCGACCCGTGACTTTGCGTCTTATTTCTGGTTTTTTGTATAACTTTGCCATTCTTTTAACTCCCTTAAGAGCTTTTTTGTTTGTCTTAATTTTGGTTGGCCTGAAATGCACTCAAAGCCTTTATAAGATACGTTACATTAACGCAAGACTAAAATCGTGAATTAAGAGCTGGTTATTTAATTACGCTAATTTAACCTCACGGTCCTTTTGAGGATTGAGTTCTTGAGTGCAGATAGCAATTAAATGTGTATTTGAATAGGCCTATATTTGCAATCAAATTTAACATGTGAAACATTTAGCTGTTTGCATTTATTCTCGGTACTAACTTTTGCTTGCCGCAGATGGTATTATATAGTTAAGTCACAAATCTGATATTTCTAATAATTAATTTTATGCAAACTTAAATGATCAATAGCAATGCACTGAAATTCGAAATAATACGGCCTTCAATAACATTCTTCCATTAGAAGGCTGCATGGTTCTTCAATGTGCAGAAAAAACATTTTGTGACAATACTCTTATCAAATGCTCTTCGTAAAGCTTGACTAAGCCTATCTAATACTGCACTTTACTTTCTTTTTACCCAAAACGGAAATTAACCCCAGATGTTAACGTGAAATGCTATTCTGAATGAGCTTTCCAAACATATAGCATAAGCCCGACCCAAAAGGATGCCCAGCATGCAATCAAGGGGATGGGGGGGAGGGTAATCAAGATAATGTGTATACAATGTTCAAGGGTAATTTTGAAATTTCCGCAATTTTTTTTTTATAAAGTGCGTGGGAATCTATATAAATTGAATACATTGTAAAATCGAGAAAAGAATTGTCGCCACATGCAAGCCAAAATTTATAATGGATGGTTTTGCGTTTTCATATGTTATTCTTAGTTACCCGGCTCGTATGTGTGATTAAATGTTCGTTTCCTTATATTGTTTGCTGTGCTAGATAGGTTTCCCATAAGCGTGGAGATTTACGAGCACTGTGCACCATTGTGTCCCCCTGGCTCCCATAGCGATCACTGGTGGATAAAATAAATAAATTTTCCTTGCTGCTTACTCACCAATAATCAAGTCTATTGCTGTACTCTGTATGTAGTATTGTGTTATGTGCTAGCCATTTCCAGATGACAAGCTGTACTCCCATGAAAATGTGCACGACCTCAGCTTATTTTTTAAGATTGTCTGATACATTTACACGTATTTAGATAATCACCAGAAGGGTAAATTCACTTAGTAGTAATCTTTGCGACACATTCAGTAAATTATTACAGTTTCAATTGTATTGAAGATCTGTATTTTAAAATTGTTTTCACTATCAACATGCAGGTCTGCAATATACATGTACAGGTACGTTGCTTGTAAACATTTGAAATTGCCTGATTAAACAATTGCAACAATTGTCACGATTGGCATGTGATAGTTTTACATTTAAACGGGTGCTCAGGCGCATTATTTTAACTATGACATCGTGCAATCACTCCGTATCAACGTCTCGTGATGGTTGCCATTTTGGTTTCTCGGTTGATACTTGAACGATGTATGGGCCAAATTGCAAATGTTGCCGTGGTTTTCCTTTTTTATTTTTTATTGTGCGTGATGGTTGGCTTGGTCAAAGTTTGTGTTGGTTGCAGCACAGGGTATGGTCAGTTAATGCTAATTTTTGCATCATGTTCATTGGATGGAAAGATTTATTTACTAAGAATTCATAATATTCCTCGTTTTTGAGTTTGACTAATGGCGCTTTGTCCTGCAGATGACATTGCCATGAACGATAAACACGAAGGCCATTTAGGATCCAGAAGGGCAAATCTTTGGTCTCCGATCTCTAGCTTGTATGAGCCATTGTAGGCAGTTATTTTGCAAATTATTCTCGAAATTGCTTTATCGATCCAAGCCCTTCTCTGTCAATTGAAATTTATTTTAGGTTGAATAGGCCCCCATGCGTGTTTAGACGAGGGAAACTTGCAAATGATAACTGCATGTTATCCTCGGCGTCGATCCAATCATGACTGGTGCTGAATTTTGCGTCGCAGTCATAAATCACGAAATTGACTTTGATAAGACTCGGGTTAATCAATTTACATCTTTCAGCGTAACACAATTTCACCTGTTTAGCATTTGTCAAAAGATCTGGAGTGCTTGGAGTGAGCTTTTGTGCAATTTACTATAACATGTACAGTATACCTATAAACTACACTAAACATAAAGGGCGCTAACTTTGATAAGACTAGCCAGGCTATACCAGTATTCAATAAACGGAAGCTGTATTTATCACGGCTGCTTTATGTATGTTTTGCACAATGTTATTAACATAAATTTACTAATTGAATCAATGGGTCTATTTCATTAGGTCTATTAAAAAAATAGTCTTGAAATACAGGGTAGATCTTAGCATTGAAAACGGGTATAAACATTCTATTAAATGAATACTGAGCATCCATTGTGGTTTGTGATGTACAAATAATACACGTGTATCATATTTCATGAAAATGCAATCACAATTAGTGATGAGTTTTAGACTGATTTTTTGCACGATAATTCTATAGGCTCACACATTATGTGAATGCTATACTTCGAACAAAATAGCCTATACTAACATTTTCCGAATTCCCTTTGCGCATAAGTGGCCCTAATGAGAGCTGGTAAACTCATATTCGCCACACTTTCTGGCCAATTCCCACTAATGTGGCAATTGTCGACATGGTATTTTTAATAGAGGAATTATGAATAAGTTATTAAACTATGAATGGTGCAATTGACTATAGTTCCGAGGCATTATTGCTTCGCATACAAGCTGCATCAGCAATTTGATTTGGCTATTCGTTGAGTTATGACAAAATCACAAGGGATATTATTTCCTTTTATGAACCTTCAAGCAGTATCTATTAATTAGCCTTCAGGGGGCCATAATTTCGCTATTTTTAAGTAATTTGCCAATATTTATGGTGCGCTATATTGGGAAATTAGGGAGAAATAATCTACTTCTCTAAATATCATCACCCTTCCAGCTAATATTAGACCCGTGTTTGTCGTGCCATGTGCGGAAATAATGCTCTCACGTAGTCGGTCTCTCATGCGAAATACGACTAGGCGCATGAAGATTTCATGGATTTGTCTAGAAAGTTGAATACGTCGCTTTGAGCGATTGAAAATCAGCGTCTGTACCTTGCTCGAGTTTTTAAAAAAATCCATACTCCCTTCGGGAGTTTTCAATTCATATCTGAGGATTGAGCAGCCTATTCCTACCATCAACAGATGCATTAAATAGTCTAGACGCATTGGTGCATGCCATAATTATTTATAAGCTCTATCCAACATTTAATATGTTTGGTCATTCGATATTTATGCAGTCTTATTGTAAAACATGATTATTTTTTCTGTCCAAAATAGCGTATGTTTCGCTCGAGCACATTATAAATTTATTGCCGGAAGGCTGTTTTATTGCACGATTTGAAAATGGCTTCAAATTGCAAATAATCTGAAGAAACGTCAGCGCTACATGTATTTCATAGAAATTGGTTTCAATTCGACCGGACTTCGCAGATTTGCCCGCCATCTTTAATGCATTTTGGCAACATAACTGCAGTATGATTTTTGTCAGAACTTAGTTTGCAAGTTAAAAGTCATACATGTATTCTAATCATATTGCAAGTCATATTCTAAAGCTTCCACAATTAGGAACATGGTGTAGGCCTAGGTATTAAAGCACATTAAAAAATCACCATTTTTATCGCTTCTTCATGGTCCCTTAAGACACTATGCACTCAGGCACGATTCTGATCTTGTGCATGTATTAATTACTAAATAGAATTTGGTGATTTCACTGAAAACTCTCGGACAATCCATTATTTCTCAAAATTATTCACAAATTCAAGTTTCTCATTATTTCACAAATTCAAGTTTCTCATTATTTCACAAATTCAAGTTTCTCATTATTTCACAAATTCAAGTTTCTCATCATTTCGCAAATTCAATTTCCAAAAACGTGACGAATTAAAAAACTTCAACATTAAATGACCTGAGGTAAACTTTAAATTCCCCATATCCAGATTAGTTTCGCAAAACTGAATCTAAAGCTTGAATTTTTATTTATTAATTTTTATTGTCCAAAATGATTTACAAAGTTCTGCGTAATCTTCCCAGTATGATTTTGGCGCTCGATGTCCATTGTCACCATATCCTTTATATATGCTTTTTATATGGCCGATGGTCTTGTGGGTTCGCATCTCCTCAATCATTGACAATCAAACAAGCAAACATGGTTGCCATGATTTTAATTTTGAACACAAGTCATGTACATGCATTCGGTTAACATTGTTTAAAGAATCGCGTTGCCTGAAAATAACAATTTCGAAGCTTTTATATACATTCAGATATCCTGGCATTTTGCAGCGAATATTGGAAACTCGCACGGTTCGGTTCCCCGCAAATCACCCTTCTTGTATAATAGCCATTTTTTTTGGTCAGAAATTTATATGCCTTTATTGCTTCGGTTTTCCAACTGTAATTTCGGCCCTGGTAAATGCCAGGGTGGCATACTGCGAAGCGTGCAGATTCAGTTATATCACCTCCCCTTTTTTGTTCGTCATTTCAAACGACTTCTTTGTTTGCAGCTTGTTTTGACACAGGCATTATTAGTTTTTGGGACCCTTTGGGTGACGAAAAAAAAGTCGGTTGTTTTTGCGCTAGCGTGTGGATGGAGGTCGTCATAAATCGGTTGCAGAGGAAATTGCAGGCTCAGTTGTAATTTGAACCGATAGGCATGTGTTTGTGCCCACTTTCCCATGCGGAAAGTGCGAGAGACACGCTGCTGCGTCTGGTCAAGCGTCCCGTGATGCCAACTTCCGTTTGGTGCTGGCTGCATGGGCTCTCCTGCTGGCCTGCACTGCCCCAGCACATGTGGTTCCAATCCGCAATTTATGGGGGTGCGGAGACGAGCTGGCAGCGCCACTTTGTGGCCGGGGTCATGTGATTGTCGAAATACACAGGGTCACCAGCTACCGTTTTCACTTTTCAGCTTCATTCATTAGTGCTATGCGCACACCAACCCACCTTGTGTTTGGGGACGATCATTCGTATCGTTCAGCATCGTGTACTTCGAAAATGCAACTCTAAATTGTAACTTGCTCTATTGCTAATTACGAATTCGAAAATTCATAAAATAGCCTATAATCTTCCGGCCACTTCAGAGACAAAGATTTAAAAAAAAGTTCTTAACAAGAATCCACTTCCAAAAGTTAGCATTAGGTTTAGAATTAGAAATTAAATTTTGGTGAAGATGTTGGTGACGGGTGGTAACCACCTGAGAAATTAAATTGTATCCGCCATATAGCATACACGTATGGCATTTCGTTGTATGACACAAAATCCAATAAGTTTGATAAGTGGCATAGCGGCATTATTTTTAACGCCATGATTTTGACCAAGTGATGGGACCAAGTTTAAAAATTTAAGCTAATCTAATTGCCTCTAGGATTATTTATCACAGACCTTGGTAGGGGATCCTGCATGCGTGTGGCCAGATTTTCTCAGGTTTCTGTCTGTATTATGACCTTGTCAAACACAATATGTTATCTACGAAGATAACCGAGATTGCTGAACGTGACTTTGCCACGCCCGAAAAGGTAGGGACCTTTTCGTAAATTATGTTTTCTGATTTATGCTCCCGGTTGTTTTGAAAACAGTCGGGTCTGTGAGGCAGGAACCTATTTAGCACGTTTGGCATGATTTTACGACTATGACCTTTTTGTGATCTATCATGATTTGGAGAAGGGTAGCACCCTCCTTGTTCATGGGAACTGGCCAACTGGGCGAGTCATTAGAGCTCGTATGACCGTTTGCCATACACGTTAATGTAACGCTTGGACTGAAACAATGATGTTTTATCAACGGCTTATTGTTCGAATTTGTTCTTAAATGGGATTGAGCGTGGTTTTGAAGATGTTCTCCTTCAATGGTTCTTCGAATGATGCTCGATAATCCGATGATGAAGAATTGCGTTTGTTTTATAGATTTACTTCAAATAAAAATGTTCCTGTAGCCAACTGAAAGGAATAAGAAACGGGTTAACAATAAGTTGACATGAACAGAAAAGTTGATAATGTCGCATATTAAACCTCGCTCCAATGGCTTCACAGATGAGCAGACAGTAACCTGACTTTGCCTTTCGATTCTGCAATTGAGCTGAAATGTACAAATATAGGCTACATAACTATTCAACATTCAGCCAATATTTTCAGTTTTTTAGACCCCTCTAGCTAACATTAATTTTGTGTACGATATAAACGCAGTTCGCACTTATTCTAAGTTGTTTTACATGTAACTGTTTAGGTTGCCTGACGCTCTTTACTATTAGGCCAATGGTGATAGCTTGGTATTTCGTGAATTATACGGGCTTGTTAATTTCGTATACATGTCGCATAAAATCGTACGGAGCATAATGGACGAAAGTGAGATTCGGTTATCTTGTTCTTAAAGTTCATTGCTGCTTAGATCAAATGTTTGCAAGGTTTTTCCCTGGATAAACAATCTTGTACTGTACATATTGCATATACATGTACATGTATTTGCACATAAAAGGCGTTTTATGGCTGGGAGTCTTAGCTAATAGGAAGTGGAAGCAAAATTTCAATGTTATTATTAAATCATTTTGAATAATATTCTGCTTCCCCGTATGCATCAGCTTATAAAAACATTTCGAGATTCCGGCCTAATTTTTTTTTCTAATTATGTTAAGTTTTTGCTTTGTTAGTGCTGGGTCTATCTTGATATCCCCATAATC
>JAQIXS010005070.1:0-13499 GCA_034700785.1 Rossiulus vilnensis
CCTAGGTGCTGGGACCAAGAGCCCTGCACTCCCGATCGCCCTGGCCGGCTTCAAAGCCCCGCCCGATCGCCCTGGCCAGCTCAAAAGCCCCGCCACAAACGCCCGAACGGTCTCCTTTCCCTACTAGGGATCCAAACGACCTACCTAGTAAGGAGTCAGTCCGCTCGCAGCAGACGACTCACCGTGAGCACGGGATCTCGCCGAACCCGATCCTCACAAAACGTTCTCCTTAACTAAATTCTTCATAATCAAGACGTCCTCATCAGATGTTCAATTTGACATCTGAATAAATTGGGTTGATGAATATCAGACCCTACTGCAGTGCATATCCTTAACAGCAGATACATTTTATTAAAAAATTAAAACAATGACATCAAGTGATTGCCACTTAAAGATAAGCCAGATTATCATTGTTAGATCATGTAAAGATACTTCATTTCTAATTCCTTAATTATCTAAAATAGCATTATTTACTTGCAAAATGATTACCTAAGTTAATACTCAGCAGCTGTCCAACTGCAAAGCAGATACCTGGGTTGGCATATCATGGCATCAGCATCTGAAATAAGCCATAACACGTAACTTTTATAAACATATTTGCATAATCACATTTGTTAAATGTCCAAAGCAATTCATTAACTTTTATGCATTCTGTTTGAAGGTAAATATTATGTAAAATGGCAGAATACATTGCTTAAAAGATGATTTGAATTGTATTCTGCTATGGTGACCAAGCATTGGCAACATTTCATGCACAGCCATATTATAAAAAAATTCCCCCAAGCATGGATAACCAGCAAGGCAAACAGTAAGACGATTTGCTCGTTTTTGTTACGTAGGCGGTATTATACAATGTCAATAAGATTTTGATAAACCCCATACAAGCTCACAATATATTTTCCAGGTCATTTCTTATGCATATAGCTTATAATCTTTAATTTGGGCCATATTGGTTGTGAAGCTTCATGTGTGTACAATCTAAACAGCAACATGAAAGTAGATGCCTCTTCTCTAATTGAAGGAAGAGAGGAACACAAGGGGCTTTCTGCTATTAAGGTTTTCATACAGGACAAACATGCAGGAGGGAAGGTCCACATCCTTAACTGCAAAACCCCTATTTCCATGTTTTATACCAACATGAAAAGCAGGGCCACATTTAAACCTATTACCTGAGGCATTCAATTCTTATCACATGAGATGGTGGAAGCTCATGGATGTGACAAGTCAATGTGCATGGTGATAAGGTTAACAATAACATGATTTGATAGCTAGCCTTCAATTCAAATTGCCATTGACCACATGCTTACTTTAAATGGGGTTGTAAATAAGTTTTATTTAGTTTTATTTTTAAATTGATTTCTATTCTGTTGAGATTATTATCGTTTTTCTTGTTTGCATGTGTATTTGATGTGTATTTAGTGTATATGGCGCCACCTAGTAGGTACATGAGCAAGCGTTTGTTGCCAAGCCATGAAGGGTGTATCTGAGTGATGTATCTGAGTAATCTCACTATTAAATTTGTTGATTTGTTACTAACTTGACTCATTATTCAATCCAAAACCACAACAAATTCAGCACATTCTGTCCGACTTAATCAGAAATTTTGCAATGGAATTCGTGCAGAAATTATTCGAGATCTACAATGTTGGAACAGCATGTGATTTTGATTTTACATTTATAGTGACAAAATTTGACATGTGTTTGATACTACATTAATTAAAGTGTGCTGTGATGCTCAAATTCAAAAGTATCCAACCCTAAGTTTTTCATTGAAAACAAATAACCACCCAATTAACCTTTAGTTGAAAAGATTAAGAGTACTCACAGTAACACACACACACTCTTCACGAACATGCATGATCTTTTTCATTTCCACAGACAGTGGCTGATATTCAGCCTGAGAGGGAGAGTGTCCAGTGCATAAAGCATTTTGGGCGATGTGAGGTACCTTTGTGCACATACATGAATATTTTCCTTTCTGTCAGGAAGTGTACTTAAATACGGCAAACTTTCAAATTATTTTGCTTCGCATAAATGAAAATGTGTGACTTTCTATGAAGCCCGTCACGTGGCTTATAGTGTTGGCCTCTGGTGACCTTGAAATGTCGACCCCCAAAAATGTATCAAAGACCAAAGCAAAGAGTAATATTAAAATGTTGTATTTAAATTAGCAATCATTCAACAATTAAAAATAACACTACAAAATAGATTGAGTAAAACGTTAAATGTAAATACAATTCATCGCTTATATAATGTTAATGTGGTATCATTAATGCATGTTAACATCATAATCTCAAATTCACAATATACGATAGAATTAGGGCCGATAGATAAGGTTCTATTTCAAGTAAGGCCCCTTAATTAAATCTGGATATCATACACCAGCTCCGAGTCGTATAATAAATCAAATCAACTTCTATCTGCCGAAGCAATTAATGTTAGAAATTGTAAATCATGATTCTCGGATTTAAATATCGTAACTCTTCCACTTGCCGTAATACAAATAAATAAATTTACCAGACCTTGCTACAGCACATCGCAATTATCATAAATATTCTCCAATGGCAAATCAACATCATAGGTTCAACCACAGAATTCACCATGCCAAAATCCCGTATAACAAACAGACGGGATCAATACTGAATGGAAGCATGGCCAGGCATCCACTCAGCATGACCCGCTCGCATGCAAAAAGAAAAGAGATCTCTCCTCCTTCATCACAAAATAATTCCTTATATACCCTGGACACCTCATTACAGCGCCCCAAAACAATCTCGGCAAAAATCTGTAAACTACCAAAGAATGCTGTTAATGAATTAATCCGGTTACCAAACACCTTCATTAGCATTCCAAGTGAAAAGAATGTGACCCTTGTCACTTCAGGGACAGGTCGTCACAAATGTGACATGCACTGGATACACACACTTGCTCTCAGGCTATCTGTTTGCAACTGATGGTCTCTCCAGGTGTGGACAAATTCGCATATGAACATAAGGGTATTCGCTGTTATCCCAAATAGAGGTAGTTTCCACTAGGCGATCCTTTGAAGGTTCCTTAAAAGGAATTGCATATATCAGTGGCATTATATTTTTAAGTTGGTTGTAAATGAAATTGGTTGTAATTAAATGTAATATTTCATCTTTTTAGCTATTACCAGTAAACAAATAAATTTAATATCCCCTATCTCAAGTTAATTTATTTAACAACCTGTATGTTTAACATCTATGAAAAAGTATTCTAATTAAATCTTTTTGTCATTGTTTTGTTAACATTTTTAATAAACTTGTTCTTATCAGCATGCACGTAAAAGCTTCATAAAATGATCATAATTAAGTACTTAACTAGATGGCTGCTGACCATTTAAAATTTTTATCATATTATTTAATATTTATTGGCACATAATTTGGCAAATCAATGCAAAAAAGTTGAGTGAGTCCAAGCACCGTTTTAGGTATTACTGATTTCCAGATTTGTAAATGTTTTAAAAGTGTAGAACTTTGCTTTTGCGGTGTTGGCAGTGAAATCTGTGCACTTCATGGTGAAATATTGTCTAATCTAGCTTTTCATGTTTGTTCTTACAGGTTGTAAAAATGCTCGTTCTTGTCGTTATTCTATTTGCTGTTCTTTGGATGCCCTATCGTGTCTTCGTTGTGTACAATTCACTTGCATCTACAAAATATATGGAACCGTGGTTCTTGATGTTCAGCAAAACCATGATTTATATGAATAGGTAGGCAAATGATTTTATATTTATAATGTTGTATATTTTTATCTCAAGTATATTAATTTGATCTTATGATTGAATCATATGGTTTCATTTCACAAAATAGTGGTTGAATAACATATGTATTTACAGGAACTCCAACTCTCATTCTTCAAATATGATCTCTAATCAACAAAATTATTAGAATAAGACCATGCATAAGAGCCTGCATGTGCGGCACCCTTTGATTATATATCTATCTGATATGCCAGAAAGATATTTGTTGTCACTTTGCACAACCTACTTAGCGACCTATTAATTTTCGATGTCTACTTAGAATGAATATCTGTTTTTGACGCATTGCCATTATCATTTATTACCGTTATTCTAGACTTGTCCCTGGCATATTCAAGTCAGAAGTTCAATCCATAGCCACATAATATGTCAAGGAATCCTAATATAGGATTAATATAAACACATATAGGAGTGGGAAAATTATTTGTACCAATCTTATACCCAAATACTTTGTTGATTTGTGCTGATTTTAATTATAACTTTATAATTTAACATTGCAAAAGTCATTCAAAAGTGAGTTTAAAATTATAATTAATCTTAAATTAAGTTCAAAATATAGTAACTTTCTAATGTAATAGACAAACTACGTTTCTCTATTTGCTAAATTTATTTGCCAAAAAGATGACCATGTGTGACTTAAACCACTGCAGAAGAATTAAATTATTTGGTCAAGTAAAAGCACTTCCCTTCCTAAAATCACCAAGAAATCTTGCAAAAAACCGGCATAAAAACTGTTAATTTCGCTACTATTTCATATGTTTTATCCCAATAACTCACCCTTAACTGTTATACAATCTAACCTAATAAACCAACAAAATTTTAAACGTGTGGAATGATATATACCTATCAAAATCTATTTTGTTTAATCGATTCAATCCAACTGAGTACCCTGCTAACAGCAAGTGATATGCCATGTAGTGGAGGGGTGTAATCCATCAACCCAACATAATTCAGTGATTCCCAGCTCAATGGGGTGCACACCATTATCATTGTAAAATTAAATTTCATGCAGCTTAAGGCTGACCTTTGGAAAAGCATTGCAACGTCAAATGGCATGCAAGAAAAATGACCAATAGTATTGAAACGAATGTGCTCGGAGTTCCACCTCGGTGGTTATGTTTAAAGATCCCTCTACTTGATAACAATTACCTGAAAACGTAAATGTTTCAAAAACCCCAATGCTTTAAGCCTGCCGTCTTGATCACAAGGTCTCCCATTGTAGAACCTTAATCATTTCGGTGACGCTGTTATCTTGCCAACATTTACCAGTTACAAATCAAGTAGCTCTACGATGCGCCATTTCTAACTCCTGCTTCCGACCATCCCTATAAGGATTCCGCTGTTCAGCTGTAAGAAATTTGTCTTGTGTTTCTTTCGTAATTCATAGTTCTAAGCTGTTTCTGTATTTCAGTGTTAACTAAAATAATCGGTTGTGATCAGTCAGTTCAAACATTATTCCTACCGCATTTCCTTTAAGAATCAAACTTTCAAGACAGCTTTTTCCTGGTATCTTTTTTTCTAACACCCTAAAGAAACAGAGGCTGAAAATCAAACGAGAGAAATGATAAACTAAACAATAATCTAATTCTTTTCTAAAATAATATTATATTCAATCACTTTTCAAGGCATCTAACTAATTTTGATTATTTTCTGTGTAAAATAAATGTTTATAAAACTTTACTTTGATATCCAGATTTTAAGTTTTATTTTAAAACCCAGATTAGATACCCGGCTATTGAAAGGTAAATATAATTATTAAGAGAATTAAGCTAAAGAATTTGGCGGTATTTTATTCTTAATAGAGGAATTTGTTCTGTAATGTCCTGTAATACTTCCCCTCTTTTTTGGAACCCTTTCTGCCTTAATTGGCAGAATCAGCGGAATAAACCAACCAATGAGTTATATTTTCAAGCAAAACGCACCAACCCAAGAGCGTTTTCGTCATTAGTAATATTTATTATTATTGTGATACTAATAATAGGTCGAATTTTGCGTTATAAGCCGTAATCAAGTGCTTGATTGTTGATGGGACAGAAATTAATGCGGGTTTCATAAATGCCGCCATTTAAATTGTCCCTGATTTTAGTTTACAGAACTGAAGTGCAGTGGCGCATCAATCGCCGTCAGTCGTCAGTGTGAAAGACAAAATGGCTTCAAAAGCTCCTAGTTTTTTCGGTAAGGTATATTTTTAGACTCATTCGTTAAATAATATTAAAATTGAGTGATTTACTAGGTTATTGAATCAATTTTTGAATGGTAATCTCAGATTTGCAACAAGTCAGTGGCTGCGACATCTATCTGGTTTACAAAATACGATTTACTGAAAGGACATCCCCATAGTGTGTTCTACAGTAAAATGTTAAAATTCAAATAAAATTGCTTGCGTTTTTCGGGGTATATAGAATCGTGAAAATTATGGACATTTTCCATGTGAATGGTGGAAGCCACTAACGAACTAAGAAAGCTCTATATTTCTGAGTTGACATTATTTTATGTGTTATTTAACAAACGATAGAGGTCAAAGCATTCCATGAATTCCAATAATTCTTAATACCTAATGTGAATGGTGATATTCATAGCTGAAAATCGCAATTTTTTTGATCAAATGATTCTCCCAGCGTCTATAATTATGCATTCCAATTAAATGTTTCATCTTTGATGCTTTTGGTAAAATAGAAGGGATGTGAAATTCTCACTAGTTTCGATATATAAACATTGCACTGTTTAAAGATGCATCATTTTATCAATAGCATTGCAATGGCGATAGTCAAACTGTCAGTTTTATTTCATAAAAATGAACCATCAACAATGATATTCATTTTTTATATTACAGCTCAACTTCGTCAGGCCTCGAAGAAGTGGAATTTTGAAAAAAGTAGTTACAATAAATATGGTAAGACGTCTTTTGGTGTTTTATAGCTAGAATTAATAAAGTTCCATCAGTTTAAACAAAATTTGATACAAGTATGTTACAAAAATAGGGCTTAATGACTTGCATATGGAAATTACTGTGCTAAGTGTAAGCTAATCATGTTGTAAAATAAGCAATTTGTCCAGTAATGAAATGATGAGTCTTAAAAGTATTGTCTAAGCGCTGAAAAATTAGGCTTTTATCACAACTGAACATTTGACCAACTCACCTTAAAACAATAGTTTTAAGTTCAACTTTTGGAGAAATCAGCTATGCTGTTTGAAATGTTTATCACTCGTCCCAATTGTCAGAAAAGTGAAACTAAGTTTGATTCCAGGGTTATTGTATGATGATATGTTACACGAAACCCCTGAGGTGGAAGAGGCCATACGCCGCTTACCCCAAGAAATCAAGGATGTGAGAAACTACAGAATTTTAAGAGCAATCCAGTGCAGCATTCGACACGAATATTTGCCTAAACAAGAGTGGACTTCTTATGAGGAGGTGGTCATTTCTTTCTGTTATGTCTGTCAAAAATGTCTACGTTTTATTTCGCACATTAAACTTAAAAAGTTTGTAATTACTTTAGGACGTGCGATATGTTCTGCCTTACTTGGAGGAAGTATTGAGGGAAAACGCTGAGAGACACGAGTGGGACAGCAAATAAGAAGTCAAAGGACGATTTTAGGGTGTTACTATTTCTTTAGAACAGTGCTATTTCTGTAGATTAGTTCTATGCCATCGATGAAAATTAAAAATCTACATAACATGCCAAGCGCAATAAAATATATAGCAAATTAACTCACGTTTTGTGTATTATCGTCATAATCCATTGGTAAGTCACAATTTGGGAAACAATATCAAGACTAAATTTTGTTAATTTTAAGAATCGGTACATCAGCTACATTTACTTGTGATTTATGTTTACTGCAGCTCCTTGCCATATTATCAAATTATGAAACATCGGAACTCTACAGGATTGATTCATGGTTCACCATAATTAGTTAATAAATTCTAGGATAGCTCTATTGATCATATGAGATTAGAATCTTATTAAAACATTCAGAAAGACAACAGGGATTTTGAGCCATAACTGTTTAAATAAAAAATCTAAAGTTACATTATGATGCTATTAAAACGTTGTCTCAATCTCAAAATAATCTGAAAAGGGGCGCCACTGTATAAACCCATTGAGGTTCAGTAATTTTAACATTGCTGGAATTCAAGGCTGTGTCCAAGGCGGTAATTTTCAAGACATAAAATATCGATACCACCCCCCCAGACCTCTAGAGCAGGACCTAGGGCCTGCTAAGGTGTAATGGCCCCGATTCTGCCGTCAGCTTGAAGATAATGACTTATTTGAATGCGACGAAAATAGAGCTGCAGTTCTGAATAATAGTATAGATTGCTTAAAAATAAACCTCTGGACTGGAAACAGGAAAGAAACGTGCTCATCTGGTGCAATGAGTGCAAGTTTCGTTGCTTGCTTTCAAGTCCATATTGTGCATTGTAATACACTTCTTGTACTCACACGTGCCATACAGTCATCGCTTTGACTTTTTTTTGTTGCATACTGTATTTTTGCTTGCTAAATGATTGCAGAAATGCTAAAACCACCTCTGCACCATCGTAAAAAGTTCGCATTGCTGCAACTACGATGCGTTTCACTAAGGCTCTCATGCAGGTTTATCTATGCCTTGGTGAAAAACAAAGTAACGCGTGATTGTCTTCTTAATGTTTTTGGCGTTTGAGCTAAATTGCGCAAATGGTGACAAGGACATGTGGTACAATGGTTTGCACGAATCCGAATGGCTCATTATGTTTTTGCGCCCTAATTGGATCATTGTTAAGGAAGTGAATGATTAATGAACAGCATATTAACCCTTCCTTCGTAAACCTCTCAAGTTCCCATTATTGCGTAGCTGCTGCTCATGGCGTGGGCCAATTAGGATTCAACTCCTTCTTAAAGTTGAGTAAGAATTGTCTCTTGATGAAGAGGCCAGGTAAATGGAGAAACGGTAATCTCAATGAATTTTTTGCAGATCCTGGGCACTGGTATCCGGAGAAAAAGTCGAATGGATACAGTGCCGAATGCGAGGGAAGGGAATGTTAGGCCATAAAGTACGGAAATCGAAATTTTTGAAAATTAATACAGCATCGCATCGAACTTGTTTTGATTGAAGGTGAATCATTGAAAAAATATCAATTTGAATTCTTTTTTTATAAATTAATAATAAAATATGCACTCAGTATAAAAACGTTTCAAAATTTGAAGTGTTTATTAAGTATCTTGACGTCAATTAAAACAAGAATTTCGATTTAAAAAATAAACCATACGAATGTATAGATTAGAATTTTTTGAGGCTATTTCTTGCAAATTTCTTTGCGTGTGGTTTTTAGAAATCTTATTAGAGGAACGACGCAGGCAATGTTTTTATAAATACGAAAATTTCTTTGCACAAACTAAATGAAAGGAACGCCATATGGGCTGAATGTTCACAAAAACTGGATCCTGGTGGTATGAAAACATTTTCTTTTATTTTCGGCGTTTTATGCTTGGACGTTTTTCATTTCGGCGTTTTCAACGTTCGGCGTGTTCTCTTTCGGCGTTTTTATCTAAAACCCTGGGCACTAGCTCTGCCTTGATTAAGTTAACCACTACTTCATGCACTCGCTAATAACACGTAACGACCTCTTAAGTGCTCGGAAAGAAAGGTTTTGATGGGGGATAAAATCTACCCAATTGCTAGGATTCGCATTGTTTTACGGAAAAATCTACCTCCCAGAGGAACATATTCATAAAGGAGCTCACGCGCGGTCATAAATTTGAAAACTAGGCAGAGCTGGCGAGCACATTCGCACATTTGATGTGATTCTGCCAAACCCCATAAACCAATTTTATGAGCTTTCGCTCTTCCAATTAAAACGAGGAGTAATTTTCTTTTTTAACCCATTGTTCGAAACAATACCCTCGCAGTTCTAACGTTTTCGATAGGATAATGACCAACACAATCACGCTTTGCCTTTCGCTAAGGTGTGCGTTTTCGACTTCATGTTCACAGAATTCTTCCGGAACAGCTAATCATAAAAACGTACACATTCTTTCGTGGGTTATTCGTTTATATGGTCCGGAAATTAACACATCTTTTTTATATAAAGGGATATTAGGATTTGCGTGATAAACGGCTAGACTTTTTTAGTATTATGATTCTGTGGCGGTTTTTTTTATCTCGGCGCAAACCCTGCAGAGTGAATAATTTTGCTTTGCCCTGGTAATGTGAAAGAAATCAAAAGCTCTAAATTATGCTTTTTGTATGGTTTATTCGTTATCACATAACGCTCTTTCGGCCTGGAGACGTTCCTTGGCAGCTGGGATATTTCAAGTTCCAAACGCATGTTTTTTTAAGCGTGAGTTGAGGCGCCCATTAGGTGCCAACAAACTAGCAGATTTTCCGAAACACCAAATCAAAAATTTAATTAATGGTATTTATAAGCAGATTTTGTGCAGATGTTAGCGTTGTTTTCAGTTTCCTCCCTGGCGTTCCATTAATTATTAATATCTCTAGGCAAATTTTGTATGCCAAAATCTGTGATTTGTAATCAGATTTTTTTTGATTTTTTAATTTTTTTTGTGCCTGCACCGTTCCGTTGCATGTATATTCCTGGGCAATTCTTCTTAAAAGCCGAAATTCATGATCAGTTACATTTTTCGACAAAAATAAAAATGCCTTAATTGAATTTATTAAACGTTAAGGTTGCCTTGTTAAAAAAGAGTGATGGGAACTAATGTTAATCTCACATGATTGTATTAAACACAAAAATTAATACGGAATAAAATAATGCATCCTAAAAATAGTACCTATTTTTAAAAAAACCGGCTTAAGAAATCCTAAATTTGTATCTAAAAAAACGCGCTTAAATAATCCTACAATTGTATTTTGAAAAAGTCCTGAAATTGTCCTAAAAGTTAATCTAAAAAAGTCCTAAATTTTGGAAATTGTTTGCCACACTGAAGTTGAAAAACGAAAAAATCGGGGAAATATGAATAAAAATTAGCTGAATCTGTTTTCATGTGTCTTTATCAACACTGGTGTAAATGTACGCGCCTTATTTATGCATCTACCTAGGTTGTACAAAAAACGAACGAAACACGATGTTTTCGGATAAACAGATGTTTTATTTGGCAATTTTGAGATAGGCGTACTTAAACTTCTATCAAAGAGAACGATAAAAACCCAAACCTCCAACCATACAAATTCAAAGAATAATTCTCCACATACATGAAATACACAAATATACACGCATGCAACTTAAGGTTTTATCCAAAGTGTGCCCATGCCCATTATAAAAACTTACACAGATCCGAACTGAATACCAATTCAACACATGGGGAAAGCTAATTTCCTGCTGCTCATGAGGCACATTGGAAATGTGAAAGAATTAGGATTTTTCGAGAAATAGAAAGTAAAAATCACTGAATTTGATTGGCTATTTTCCGTTGCCTGGCCCGCATAACACCGTCTCCCATTGTGTGTTCTTTCAGACGTGCCTGCGAAAACTGCAAAGCGAGAATGTATACGGCGTGCTCATTGCGAACATTCTCGGAAAGTAATTAGGCACTCGGGTTGGTCGAAAAGGGTTGCTAAAAGCCGATTTGAGTCGAACAAAAGGTAAACCACGGACCAATACGAGGACCATTGAATTCATTCGGGGAAAAAAAAGTGGAGTTAAACCTAGTCATACCCTCGACATGGACAAAAACCAAAACGAAAACGTACATTTGAAATGGCTGGCACTGTGTGGGGATAAATTCCACTTATTTGACGTTTTCTAAACATTCATCGGACATCATTGTTAAGGGAGCCTGATGACGACAAACGACGCTGTTTACGTCATGGCCACGCCCATCGGCTGTGAAATTCAGCGCCACCTGTAGGCGAGATTTTACAGCAAAAACGTCTTCCGGCTCCGACTTAATGGTTTGACGCTGTTATAATACATGTATTATTAACTTGTGGATAATATGGATCTCTTCCATTTAAAATTGTTCAAACCACACATTTGAATGAACATATTTACAATAATATTTTGGCGATTTAATTTACAATAATTCTGTTTTCGAATTTGTGTCTTTTATTTTGAGGAATATCCGGAAACTTCATTTCCAAACATCCTTGGTCTGCAGCATGTGTAAAGAACAACATGAAATATTTATAGTTACAAAGCTAAAGGCAACTGACTTGCACAACATATTCCACACAAATAAACTTCAATTGCAATGGTAACTTTCTGTATATCAATTACTGCACTGATGCTATAATACCATTCACAGCAATTTATAAATTTTAACTTATTTGCACTTGGATGGATACGTTTATTTTATAGAAACAAAATTGCTATCAAAAATATAACTTTCTTACAGTAAAATATAAAAGTTGTTAGTGTTAACAATGCATAAGTAGCCAACAGTTGCAAACAGTGTTTCTCAAACAATTTGCAGATAACTTATCAAGATGAAATTTTATATAATATGTACAAAACTGTCAAGCATGAATTAAGGTAACATTGTTAAGGAGATTTAGAAAAGTAGAACAAAAACGACGGATTTCAGCCCACTTTACTGGAAAAAAAATGTTTCTAAATGGTAATCATTTTTGAATTTTCAAGCCGAAATTCGAGATTCAAGCCTGGCCAAGCTCACAAAATAGCCATCGACAAAATAAATCAATTCTTGGCAAAATTTGTAAAATTAAGAATTTTATAATCACTTTTCAATAATTGCATTTACCTTCAAAATGTCACTTTTATCAGGAACGTTGAGAGACGTTTAAAAAATATATTCAAAATGCAGGAAAAGCTCTACGCAAATATTTCACTGTCAAACTTTAAAGTATGCAAGGAAAGGTTTTTAAAATAATTAGATCGACAATGCCGGATTTTACTGACCCTCTAGCACAAAAAATTGTTAGAAGCAGCAACAACATGATTTTTTAAACAACAGGCAAAGAAACGTTAGAATATAAGCATGCTGCTGGAAGCAAAGTTTTAAAACTCAAGTACATTTATTTCTACAGTTCCGCATGTTTAACTTCAGATCTGGACATTCCACCATTGAATAGTTTGAGAAACACTGCTGCAGAGGTTGAATAAACATTTGCAATCACGACTTCAAATTAATAAGTCAACTTTACACATTCAGTTAGTTATTCGCCCTGGATATAGCAATTGGAAACTTATGCTAGAAACCGTTTACCCGGCAAACTTCGAGCGTTCCACTGCGATGATACCTTCAAGCTTCAGCCGGTTCAATATTGGACTGTAAATGTCTGGAGAGACTGGAACCACGATCCCCTTTCGTTGGATTTCGCCTACAATGGCGAAGAAAACACGATGCAATTGCACTGACTTTAAAAGCAGTCATTTTCAATGCCATACCAAATATAACTGGAAAAGGCAAGGATCTATTCTTAGGGGTAGACTTTTACCATATCAAAGGTAAAAATCTGTTACCCAGGGGCAGGTAACACCATAAATATTTTCTAAAAATTAATGTATTGAAGCTTGCATCAACCTTCGATGCTAGGGGCCCCAGATCGATCATTTACTTCTTCTTATAAAGACGCTTACTAAAATTGCATTTTAATTGTCATTAAAACTCAGAATCTCGAAATGGTGCAGCGCAGGGCTGCCAGATTTGTTTTGGGCAATTACCAGCATACCGCGAGTGTTGCTGGTTCATTCTAATTCTCTGACAGAGCTCCGAGCTAAAACGGATGCTTACTATTGGTCATTCTTTTTGCATGCTATTAG